>JABFFB010000216.1:0-172425 GCA_013623555.1 Fusarium nisikadoi
CTGGTGTAGAGATCGGGGGTGCAGGCCTGCGCGGCGGTGGCGAGGCCGGGGATGGGGCCCTTTATGAGCTCGCGGATGACGGTGCTGATGGCGCTGGGGGTGAAGGGCTCGTTTATTATGAGGAGGGAGATCTTGGTTGAGTGGGCGCGGATGAGGAGGGATGTGTCGCGGGCGAGGGATAGGGCGTTTATGGAGGTTGTTTCGGGGGAGGAGGAGGGTGCTGTTGGGGTTAGTGGGTTGCGTTGGATGGTGGTGAGTGTTGATTGGAGCTGTTCGAGGAGTGCTGTAGCGGTTGCTATAAGTGTAGCGAGAGCCTTGCGAGACTCTTCATCGTTCGGGGCCATGTTGATTGACCAGAGTACAAGATAGATAGTGGACGTGTAGTGTAGATGGTGATGATGCGTCACAGTTTTGCTGGTTTTAGAGGGGTTGACTTGACTTGGTTCTTCTTTTTTCTCGTCCCCCACCTTTAGTGCCCTTCCTTTCCTCCCCAGGTACGGATTTGCTTCCGCGTCTCAGATCCTCCCGAACATTTACCGCCCAGGGGAGCTTTTACAGTGGAGACCTCCCTCTGGAATGCTCAATGCTCCCCTGTCCCCTAACTAAGCAGTTATAGCTGACCTGGCCAACTCCAACCTCCAATTCCTCTGCTGGAGCCATTACACAAAACCACCAGAAACGATGCAACACCCGAATTCACTGGCGCTTCTGGGCGCTATTTACGCTTTTACTCTGGCTGCTGCTGGCAGCGTGCCGAGAGGTGTTGACCCAGAATGTAGGAGTTCATGGTGATCATACAGCAGGCTATGAGGAGCTAACAGGTGTTTAGTTGCTTCTCACTACCAGGGCGATGAATTCTCTTGCATCACCAACGCAGCGATCAAATTGAGTCTTGACCGGGTCAATGATAACACGTGCGACTGCCCCGATGGCTCAGACGAACCAGGCACCGCTGCCTGCGCCAACCTTGATCCTCTCTCCCCCGAACAACCTCTCGCCGGCTCCGTCTCCGGCACCACAAACACCACCAATGCCCTCCCCGGCTTCTGGTGCGAGAACAAGGGCCACATTGGAATGTACGTCCCGTTCCTCTACGTCAACGACGGCGTGTGCGATTACGAGCTCTGCTGCGATGGGTCGGAGGAGTACGGTGGTGTAGGCGGTGTCAAGTGCGAGAACAAATGTGCCCAGATCGGAAAGGAGTACAGACGGTTGGAGGATGAGAAGAGGAAGGCTCTGCAAAAGGCGGCGATGAAGAGGGGTGTCATGGTTAGCGAGGCCAAGGACCTGAGACAAAAGGTTGAGAAGAAGGTGGAGGATCTCAAGAAGGAGATTGCGGCGCTGGAAGTCAAGAAAGAAGAGCTCGCCCAGAAGCACCGTGACGCTGAACAGCAAGATAAGGGAAAGGTTGTCCGAGAGGGTCCTGCTGGTGGAAAGCTCGGTGTTCTTGTTGGTCTTGCAAAGACACGCGTCAATGAGCTCAGGGATACTCTGGACAGGGTCGTTACCCAGCGTGACGCTCTGAAGGAGCGAGTCGGTGAACTTGAGGAGCTTTTGACAAAGTTCAAGACTGACTATAACCCTAACTTCAACGATGAGGGTGTCAAGGCGGCCATTCGGTCTTTTGAGGATTACTCGGCTCGTCGGGCGGAGAGCAAGGAGGAGGTTGTGAATGACGAGGATGTCTTGAGTGTTCTGAAGGAGGACGGGGAGAATGGCGGTGTTAATTGGAGTGAGTTTGAGGAGGACGAGGGAAGCGATACTGATATTCGTAAGTCAACCCTCCCACAAGACGGTGTGTTCTTTGCTAACAAGTCAGTCTACAATTTTGAGGCCTACCTCCCTCCCCCTGTCCGCGCCTTCATCCACAACTCTCTCGACAACCTCCGCGTATGGGCCATCACCAACGGCATCCTCGCCGACAACTCATCCCCCGGCAAAGAATCCACGCTCGTGCGCGCAGCCCGCGAAGCCTTGGACGCCGCCAAACGCGATCTCTCGGACAAACAGTCCACCCTCGACGTCGAGCAGGCCGATCTCGACTTCGACTACGGGCCCGACGACATCTTCCGCGCCCTCAAGGACAAGTGCGTCACCCTCGAGGCCGGCGAGTACACCTACGAGCAGTGCTGGCTCGGCAGCACCAAGCAAAAGTCCAAGAAGGGCCACGGCCAGAGCAACATGGGAAACTTCAAGCGCATCGACCGCGAGATGGCGGACGAGGAGGACAGGATCGACGGGAAGAGCCTTGGGCGCGGAGAGAGGATGGTGCTGCGGTATGAGGATGGTCAGCAGTGCTGGAATGGCCCGCAGAGGAGAACGGATGTCTGGCTGGGGTGTGCCGAGACGGAGGAGCTGTGGAGGGTCAGTGAGAGCGAGAAGTGCGTTTACAGGATGGAGATCGGCACGCCTGCTGCTTGTGACTTTTCGAAATGGGATGTTGGGAGCCAGCCCAAGAAGCCCAGATCTCGTGATGAGCTATAGACAGGAGCAGAGAGGGGAGAGGGCTAGACTGTTGGGAACATACAATGCTGATTAAGATAGAATACAACACGACTCGGTTCAATGCTCGTATTATACATGCATGAATATTTGTAACGTCCAAGAAAAGAAACGTCCCTGATATCAACAACCCCCCAACTCCCGCACCTTGAAGCAAATAATGTTCCCCCTTCCATCTCAGCAACTCTCTTCCTCTGCAGAATCTCACCAGAAGCTGCACCATCCTATGTAGTGCTGGCACAGATTCTCCAGCTTCGTAGCCTCCATGATCAGCTTGTTGACCTGCGCGATGACATCCAGCTCCTCGTTGTTCTTGAAGTCACGGCCCGTGAGCTTCTGCTGCACACGGTCCAGCACCTCCACCGCCCTCGCGTTCTGGCTCTCCACCTCCGGTGCCCCGCCGTTGGTCATGGCCTCGCCCGCTGAACTGTTTGTCCGGGCGCGCGCGCGGGTCTGGATTGATGGTTCGGGCGCGTTAAGGAGTTCAGAGGGCGCGACGTCGCTGTCGAGGATGGATTGGCGACGTGCGCGGACGCCGCCGGGGATGGGCATGGCTGTGTCGTGGTCGGAGTTGAAGTTGGGGCCTGTGGGAGATGCGGCGTTTGTGAGACGCCATGTAAGGAGAGGATCATGGATGAACTGTGAATGTCAGTATGAGTATGAGGTGTATCAATCTGGAGAGGGAGACTTACCGCTTCGAGAACAGCCATGACGCTCTCTTTGTTGTCTCGTAGAACCCTCATCACGTTCTCGCATGTGATTCTGAAGCTACCCTCAATGTTGCTAACCTCCATAGCATAGGTCAGCATGCGAGTGAGTCGGAAAGGAACCCTCTCTGGGTATTTCTCTCTCTTCATCGCCACCTCGAAACAATCACCGAAATCGATGTGGATGATCTTTCCGGTGACGCGGTCGAGCATCAAGTTGGAAGGATGACGATCACCCAGTCCCAAAATATATCCCACCATGGACATGACACCGAGAGAACGAGTGTAGTTGGTTCGTCTCTCAAGCCAGGCCTCGGAAGACTTTGACTTGAGCCAGAGAACACGGTACAGGTCCTGTCCGGTGGTGTTGTCGAGCGCATAACCAAACACCTCGACTTTCTGCATCAAGGTGAGGTTATCGTAGTCAGGCGCCATCTGGAGCATGATGCGGTGTTCAATGTTGAGCAGGATCTTGCGACTCTCACGATACTCCCTAATAAGAACGTGCAGGGTGTCGCTGTTGGGAACCCACCCGAGCAGACCGCTATTCTGCGAGAGCGGGATGGCAGGGTAGCGCTGGATGTTGAGGTGGCGCTTGAAGCACTCCGAGTCGTGGGCGAGGAGGGTGTTGCACAGGCCGAACAGCTGCATAACTCGTTCGTCCTGACGGATATCCTCGTGGCCCTTGAGCAAGAACGCGTACGACTTGCCGTCGCTGCCGTTGACGTTGAGCTTTCGTGGACGTTGCTTAGAGTTGATAACACTAAACGTTGTGTCAAAGGACATTATCCTCACGATGGGCTGTCCGCTCTTGTATGTTCCTGGAACTGCCAGGTCCAGGTTCTTGGCGTTGAGGAGCTTGGGCGAGCAGTACGTCAACTCCAGGGTGGTGACCTGAGGTAGCTGCCTACTTATTCTGCGAAATACCTGATAATACAGATCCCACGCCTGGTTCAGGTCGTTGACGTCTTGACTTGTCTCGTACTGTCGGCACCAGTCTTGCGCCTCCTTAAGGTCGCGACCGAAAGCCTGTGCGAAAGAGATCTCGCGTAGAGTTTCGGGCCCACGCTCCAGAAGTTCGTGCAGAGGCTCAAGTGTTGCAAACATCCCTTCAATGTTGTGATCACCAAAGTACAGCCGCGAAGCTTCTTCCAATCCCTCGTGCCAGAGCTCATGCCACAAGACAGCCACGCGAATCAGCTCATGACTGACCGTGTCAGCTTGCGCGACCAGGTTTGCGCTGTGTTGTCTCATGCTATCCATAATTTGAGCTGCAGAACGAGATCTACGCGTGTTCTGCCAAGATTTCATGGCGACAGTGAGAGGATAGACCAGAGCCTGAGGATGAGCACGTCCGACATCTGCAAGAAGGTTGTGCACCGATTGTTGGACTCGCTTGTTAGGTTGGTTGATGCGGGCGATCAGTTGAGGAATGACTTCGAGCCATGTGTCGACGCTGACATTAGCGAAGCCTTCGGTAACGGCTACGTTGACATCTGCGCTTCCACCGTGAGTGAACCAGAGTGTCAACAGCCGAAGAGTGTCCTGCAGCGAGCTTCCTTGTGAAAGTGCGATAGATTTGAAGAAGCCCTTGACAGCTGGGACGACATGATCAATCACCATGTTTTGGTCTGTCCTCGACAAATGTCCCTCGTTTCCGGCTGTGAGTGTCTGCACAATCTCAAAGTTGGCCAACGCCCAAGCATGCCAGGCCTTGTACCATCGAGGATTGTACTTGGTCGCCTGAGAGTAAGACAGAAGAATATCCTGAACCTGGGTGTACTGCCAATCATCCTTGTTGAGCGCGATCAGCCACTCTCCCTGGCGCAGATAGCACTTGGCCAAGAGGACTGTTTGGTCATACAGCGCCCGCGAGGTATGTGGGCTTATGAGAGTAGGATCCATCGGGTTCTGGAATCCATAGTCACCAGTGATGTTGACATCGTTACCAGCTTGGGCAGCGAGGTGGTTCCTGGCAACCTCAAGACGATGCGCAGCATCATTGGTGAACTTGCGCAGACAATACAGCGTCTTCTCCGGAATGCTACCCTTCTTGTTGACGGGCAGCTGCTGTCCAAGCTCCCACTGGTACTTGAGCACGGCATAGATGACCTGTGCGGCCGGTGTAGCTCTGGGGTTGGATGCTGGCTGTCGTTGCTCATTCCAATAAGGAATTGCCGATATGAGAGGAGCGTCAGTTCCAATGAGTTGCTTGAGCGACTTCTCAGCCAGTCCCATTCGTCCAGACTTGCGGCAAAGGTTGGCAAACTTGATCCACATGTGCATGTTCTCCGTTGGTGCGATCACTATGGCACGCAGCCTGAGCATGCGCTGCCAAACCTCGACGTTCCTCTGACAACCCTTCAGTCGAGTCTCCCAGGTTCGTCGCATTATGGCCTGCTTCTTCTCGTCACATTGCTTGTAGACGATGAGCTCTTCAAGCTCGGCAAGCATCTGCACGCGAACGACGACCTGGTATGCTCGGTTGTACGACTCACTGACCAACGCACTCAGCTCAGTATCCAGGCCTTCACGGGCTTGCTGAACGCATGCAATTGCCTCGCGGAATTGGTTGCGATGGAGTGCCAGAATGGCACCGAAGAAAGATCGATCGGGCGAGTATCTCTTGAGCGATGAAAGATAGTTGTCCATGGAATCCCACTTATTCAAACCCCATGCAGCAGCCGTGGCAAGAGGGGCAATCATTCTCTGGACCTCAGGCGTAGAGTTGGCCCAAGTGCTGCCAGTTAAAGATGCCAAAGCCTCCCACTCTCCCAGAGCATGCAAACAACGCATCTTACCCATGACAATGTCAACGGGTATCGCCTGGTCCTCGGGCACCTCCTCCTCGCGCTTTTCATAAAACGCCAGCGCCTCTTCCCAACGCTCCAGTTTCTCAAACCAGGTCTCCCGCAGCTGGATGCCTTCCTTGTACAGTTGCGCTTTGCGGAGAATACCAATGGCGGCATCGGACTGTTGGAGCTGATTGTTGATAACGATCAGGGCCTCAACTGCACCGCTGCTCTGGTCTTGCAGGAACTCGAGTTCCTTGTAGTGCAAGGCCTTTGCGTACGCGTGACAGCGAGCTGCCTCCCTACCGAGAACTCGAATGTCGATCGGCAAAGCCTTGTCGTCATGCTCCATAAACTCGGCGAGGTTGAGTAGGAGGCCAAGCAGATCGGGTGGGACGTTCTCGGATTTTATAGCGCTCTCGATGTTCTGGATGAGTTCGTCTTGGAACTGTTCATAAAGCTCGCTCCAGCAAGATACGAACGCCGAGTTAAAGAGCTCTCGAGCTAGAGGTAGATACACGCTGGCGAGGCTGGCGCAAGCTCGGAGAGCATGGTTTGGTGATTCGGTGAGCAGTGTTGTACTGAAACGTCGCAGCCACTCTTGCCAATCCTCCTTTGTGGATTTGCCCTTAGTGTCCCAGGCAGCCTTCAAATGGATAGCATTCATCTCCAGCTTCTTGGTGCCTTGATCCGCAAAAGGAGTCTCGTCTGCGCCATCAGCAAAGCCAGCTCCAGAGCTCAAGTCCTGTGGCAGAACCTCTCCCTTTTGGAGTTTGCTCACAAGTAGCTCGTAATTGGAGTGCTGGATCTGGTGCAGATTGATGGTCTTGTTGACAGTGCCCATGAAGTGTAGATAGTCTTTGCCCAGCTGTTGGATGAGCGCGCAGAGCGTATCTAGAGCAGCGGTTCGGAGGACAGGCTCGCCCATGTCCAAGACGCGTGTAAGAGGATGGATGATCTTCGCAGCGTAGTCGTTAAGGTTCACTTGGCGAGAGATCTTGCCGATCGTATCGATAGCCTGCTTTCTGATGAATGTAGGCTGACCTTGTTTCTCGAATGTCCTGACGATGACGGGAATAATGAGATGCATGTACTCCTCAGAGCTGGCGCCAAACACCAAGAAGGCGTGCATTACCCGCTCAGATGGTGTGCGCTTGGCGGAAGTATCCTTGTCGAGAACACCGAGCATCAATGGTAGCAGCCCAGCCAGATAAATCTTGAATTCACCCTCAAGAGACCTCGAAATGGCCTCGACCAGAGAAAGAATCGTAGTCTGTAGTGAAGGTGAGGTGTGCCAGTACTCCTGCAGGATCTCGACAATTGACGGCAGGTAATTTCTTATGTGTTGTCGCACGATGCTGACGAGAGTGGCCAGTTGGTTGAAGTAAGACTCGAGTCTCGTAGAGGTCGCCGATCGGATCACCTGCAGGAATGCCGGTATGATTCTATCAAGGAACGACACACACTCCAAGCCGAGGGTGCGGAAGATGTTCATGATCGCTTCAATCACAGACGCGTGGTGCTGGACCAACGAAGAGTCCTTCAGGATCTGGAGAAGAGCATTAATCACAACAGTCGGGAAGTACTCTTTGTTAGAGGGTGTCAATCCGGTCATCATGAGAGAAATGTCTGTTAGTTGGTTGGCCTCGCCACGTCGGGAATCGGGGGTTCGTTCCTCTGCCTGATCTGGTGTCAATAGTTGCGTCAATTTTCGCCATTTCGCCAGATTTACCTGGTGTTTGTAAGGGTCCAGAGCGCCAAGAATACCCATCAGTTTAATTGTCTCTTGTCGCAGGGGTACTTGTTGTCCTTCGGTTCGGATGATGCTCTGTAGTATTTCGAGTAGCTGTGGGTATTCGATGTATGGTTGAATGACGTATCCTGAGTTGCTCGCAAGCTGTCCCAGAGCATGTAGAGCGGCACCTCGTTTTGCGTTGGAGCTCTGATCCTGTAGCGCATCAAGAATGATTGGCATCAGTCGGTCCTTGTACCCCATCATATCCTCACCGCCCACAGTCGCAAGCTCGCCGATGGCCTTGAGAATGGTGGCAGCAACGGAAGGGTTGCTGTCCTGGGCCTTGGGGAGGAGTACTGAGATCATGGGTTCAACATAGGGCTTGATGAGTGATTGCGCGTTTTGAACCAAGAGGCTCAATAGCTTTGCGCTCTCCTCCTTGTTCCTGGCGACATCGGAAAACTCGAGCTCAGTAAGCATCTGGATGAGAGTTTTTCGTAGCGAAGGAATGACATATGCTGGGTTGTACCTAGCCAAACGACCGATAATAGAGATGGCGACTTCTCTAATGGAGAAGACCTCGTCATTGAGCGCAAAGAAAAGGATACGAATGTTTTCGGCCTTGGCCAAGTGTCTGTCGAATCGTTCGTCGAGAGCCGCCAGAACTGTCCGCCTGATATTCGGCTCAGGGTCTGAGACTCCGACTGTGAGAAGCTTCTCAATCACATCACCCACAACCTGAAGCGCATGGTAACTCGTCTGGTTGACAATCGGATCGCGAACGTATAATTGGCAGCATGTCAAGGCCGCTGCCTCGCGGATTTCTGGGTCCTCGTCTTCAACGTACTTGATGGCGACATCTCGGACAAACTCGTTCAGAACATGTCCCGAGAAATCGAAGCTACCGAGAGTGTTGAGCGCCAACTTGACCTCGGCCCGTCGGTGTTCGTAAGCGTTGGGGTCTTTGGCGTCCTTGGGAATAATCGGGACTGAGCTGAGAGTATTTGGCTGTGGAGCGCCAAGCGGTTTGAACGGTTCACCGCAGAGAACTACGCTGAGCATATCAAGTAGTCTCTCCTGGATCGTTGGCTTAACCGGGGGGATGTAGAAGGCCATATCAACGAGAGCCTGTGTGAGCTTGGGGGTGAGATCACATGCAAAGATAGGATCCAAGAGCGCCTCCATGTATTTGCTGAGAGTCTGTCCGACAGCGACGGCAAGACGACTAATACAGTCAAAGACTGGATCGACTGAACCCCTCTTGCGGGACTGGAGGCTGAGGCCTTCGCGCACGTAGATCAAGACGCCATCGAGGTACGGAGCAATAGCGCTTTTCACCGAATTGGCTATGTTACCAATGGCAAGGAAAGCGTCGTTACGCTCCTTATCCTTCTTCAACATGCCGGACAGATATACCATGAACTTGTGCAGCCAGGTGTGCGCAAAGTCAGCTGGCGAGTAGCTGGCAAGGTCTGGGATCAGAAGAACCACAGTCTTTCGAATAGTCGGATCTCTGTGGTCCTTGTGTCTGAAGACAATTTCACATGCTTCTTGATAATGTTCCTGCATGTACATAGCTCCCTGCTCAAGCAGTTCCTTCAACACCAGTAACGAGCCATGGATCGATTCGACAGTGTTCACCTTGAGACCGGATCTCGCCTCGTTGTAAATCTTATCCATCCATATTTGCTTCATCTCCTGGTCTCGTTCACGAAGGATACGGAAGCAGGCGCTAACTGTTTCCGCTGATGTCGCCCGGATTAGCTGTCGGGGGTCTCGGAGTCCAACCCAGATCCAGTCGAAGATTGTCGGAATGTATTGATACATAAGTGTCGGGGCACTACGGGCCAATTCGCGGAGGACAAGGACGGCGCTATATCTCCGCTCCTCGATTCGGTCGTTCTGCAGCCACTCGAGAGCGGTGTTAACCTCTGAGTCCACCACTTCTGATATCATCGCGCCACCAGGTCGACATAACTTTCCAAGCGCGATCGCTGCCGGTTGCATGGGGTTGATGTCTTTGCCTCGAAGAATGGTCTTGAGGTTCTGTGTGAAACGCGTGTATTTGACGCCGACGTCGACGCCGTCGAAATCGATGAGCGCATCGAGGGCATAGATGCCCCCGAGTCGCTCGGACGAGTCGTTGCCATGTGTAATGAGCTGTGTGATCCTGTTGTTGACTGCGTTGTAGAAAACCTGGAATTGCTCGGGGCTGAGGTCTCGATGGCAGACAGCCACAAGCTCGCGAAGCTGCACGGCGGATCGTTTTCGCAAATCATCGCTTGTTCTGTGGGAAAATTAGACCCCTTTGCCCTACCAAGCGTCACATGGTGAAACCGACCTTGATTTGAGTGCGCGGGAGATGTTGTCCAGCCGGTCCAAGGCGACCTGCTGTGCTTGCGCCATGATGCCGTCGCGGCACTGGTATGAGAGCGATCAACGTGGCATGTACTTGAATATCGAGCGCTCGATCGGGGTCGGGCGTTTTCGTGGAGGAGCGTATGAAGTGGAGGGGGAGATCGTAATTAAGCTTCGAGCGAGAGCGCGTGCACGTGTTTCGTATTGTGAAGGCGGCCGAGACGTTTCCAAAATACAGATACTGAGGAGACGCTCAGTTCAGTTGGGCGCCTTCGAGGGTAACGACCGGGATGGGTATTAAAAGAGGTGCATAGCACCGGGGAGGTTGAAGTTGGAGGTTGATGAGCTTGGGTCGGGCGGAGGTCATTAGATGGATCAAGTTTGGAAATGGCGGGCCAGCGGTGGAGCGCTACTGAGGTGTCGTTACAGTGCCAATAGCACTCAGTGATATTTATGCAGCTTCTTTACGAAGACATTCTTGAAGGATCTTTATTTAAAAAGAGATATGAAGACTCAAATGCACGAAGACATTTTAATTTCTGTGATTAGGCTTTATTAGTGATTATAAGAAGGAAGACGCTGAGCTCTACGTTGCAAGCTGTACCGTACAATCTGATTATCACACTGTCCCACTACTTCAAGCTTGCATCTTCCTTATCGCCCTTATCGATAAGCGCCATCTCGACTCAATTCTAGGAATCGCCTCAGTCTTCCAGAACCCTTCACTTATTCGTCCACATACACCTCTCCCACGCCCATCTCTATTTCTCGTGCTGCCAATCCTTGTCACAACGAACCCTGAATCACTGCGTTGATATCACCTCCCGAACCCATCACTTTCCACGATTACGCGACATCCTTGACTCATCAATCATGGGTAACGACGGCGGCTCCATCCCCAAGCGTCGCGAGCTCGTCAAGAATGCGGCGCGCGCACCCACAACATCCGAACTGAAAGCGACAGCCCTTGAATCACTCTCTCACGCCTGGGCGCACTGCGCTCTCAGCGGCGAATTTCTCGATGTCGATACTCTTGTCTCCGATTGGCGCGGCCGTCTGTACAATTACGAAGCGGTTATCAAAGGTCTTATGCCCTCCGATGAACCAGTTGACGTCACACCGGCGAGCCTGGGTATCAAGTCACTACGTGACGTGGCAAAGCTGAAGGTTTCCAAGAACGGCGACAAGTGGGTGTGCCCCATCTCCATGAAGGAGCTTGGCCCTGCTGTTAAGTCTGTCTACCTGGTACCCTGTGGACACGTCTTTGCCGATGTCGCTATGAAGGAGATACAAGAAAAGGCATGCCCAGAGTGCGGCGCCGAATTTGAGCAAGACAACATCGTGCCACTTCTTGCAAACTCTGAAGCCGACATCGAGCGATTGGAGAAGAGAATTGAGAACCTCAAGAGTCAAGGGCTCACACACACGCTGAAGAAAGACAAGTCGGAAAAGAAGAAGAAGCGCAAGGGCGATGATGTGGAGAAAGAGGACAATGCTGTGAAGGATAAAAAGTCAGAGGATGCCAGGATCAGTGGTATCAACAATGAATTTGCAGCGTCGTTAACAGCAAGGGTATTGGCTGAGCAGGACGAGAGGAATAAGAGAAGAAAGTTGGTGGCAGAGTCTGCAAGACGGCAGACTGCTAGAGGCTGAGAATAGGATTATAGTACATCATGATACCCAAAATTAATGAATGTTTGCATTAACAAACGAACCGATGTGGCTTTGATTGCACTCGCTCATGATTAAGTTCCTGGGGCCGCAACCGAACTGAATGGAGGAACCACAAGCCTTGAGAACTGAACCTCGCCATACAAAGACAAACAAATCGTTGAGGGTAAGACTTGAATTTCTATAAGCATTAATTATAATAAAGCGTGCAACAGGACTTTCTTCACCGGGGAGTGTCGTAAATTACCACACAAACTTCCCGTACTGATTGTTGATTTAGGGTAGCTGCTTCAATCCAAAATGAGGCATGAGAGGACACAGAAGACAGGTCATTACCGGCAAAGAAATCTAAACCTGACTTTACAGAATGATCATTTCAGTAGTATACAACTTGAAAATTAGTGATGAAGAATGAAATCAACATGCACGGCGAAGATGAAATGATACACTTTGTAAGAAAGTCAACAGTCAAACTTTAAGAGAATAATCAGCTGGCACAAAAAACAAAGTAGTCTATAAACAAACAAAACGTGGGTATATAGTGCGTGACAGCATATCCTACAACCTCCAATTCAATCATACCACTCATCAAGTCGTCAGCATCTTAGAAACTCCCTCGTAACCTTCCAAGACGTCTCCCCCGGCTCAGGATCTCTAAAGAACGTGACCCATATGCCACCCTCGTCCGCCGGTCCAATAAGCGCATTCTTAATCCTTCTACTCTCCGGCACGTCATACGGCGACTCAAGATTCGCTGATTTTAGAGCTGCGGAATCGAGGTGCTGGATACCTTCAAGCGCCGCTGATATCGGCGACACAGGCTCGGGCGTGGGGGTAGGAGATGAGCGACTCGACGCCAAACTGCACGGTGAGCCAGAGAGGATTTCCTCGGGTGTTGGATCGCTGAACGATGGGGGCGGGGCAGGTAAGCTTGGAGGATTTGAGATGTCGACTTTGATCTTCTTGGGATCACACGTGAAGAGGTCGAAAGCAGCGTTTGCTTCAGCGGATACTTCGCTCAAACCGCTGGGACTTGGAGCGATGAAGGGATCAATTGTGAAGTCGAGATCGAGAGGGTAGTCGAATTCTGACTCCTCGATCTCGATGCTTCGCGCGGCGATGACGGCTGTTTCACGAGCGTGCCAGAGATTTTCTCTGCGATTGCGCATTTGGTTCCGCGTCAAGAGCTTAAGCGCTGCGCGACGGAGCAGAGGATGACGGCATTTAATAGCTGTCCAGTACACAGGTGGTATGATCTCTGTTTCGAAGCTGAAAGGCTCGAGTTTCGCATTGGAGGGGACAGAGCCGATGATGGTTGATGCGAGAGTGATGATGTTTGCAAAGTTGGGTATGAACTGATCGAGCTTTGTCTCGCCTGTGTCCAAGGCAGTGGAAACCCAGATGAGAGTTGACTGGTGGTAAATACGGAGGACGTTTAATGAGTTTTCGAGAGAAGGAGATTGAGGACTCATTGATGTTGTGACGGTGAAGGCGGCGTGCCAGCGACCCAATTGTGAAAGAAGACGCTGCTGCTCATTCTGAAGCTTTCGGATCTCCTCTGGTTCCGCATTCGGATTGTAGATCGGAGCTCGAGCGCTTGTGCTGAACTGTAGGGCATCATCTAGAAGAAGATAAAGCGCATATCGAGCTTCTTCAATGGTGGCAAAGACAGCGGGCATGTCGCTCCAGCTGCGTAGGTGCGCAGGAATAGGCGCTGGTCGACTGCCAAACAGAAAGCTGGAGAGACTGAGGCGCGCATAGACAGGCACAAGAGAATGCTTAATCATCTCCATAGCCGGTGATCTTCCATCACCAAGCG
Source organism: Fusarium nisikadoi (assembly GCA_013623555.1). Taxonomy (NCBI): domain Eukaryota; kingdom Fungi; phylum Ascomycota; class Sordariomycetes; order Hypocreales; family Nectriaceae; genus Fusarium; species Fusarium nisikadoi. Next base: position 13,585 of record JABFFB010000216.1, read on the forward strand.
TAGAGAGAATCTGCCGTCCTTGACAAATATGCATCTGCGCCGCTGTATCGCGATCAATCAAGAACTCGACACAAATGAACAAGACACAAACAAGCAGCGGCACAACAGACGGCTCACTCCTCTGTCCCCAATTCCTCAGCGACGTTATTGCATTTCCATATTCCCTAAAAGCAAACCGCGTATCAATCTCTCTCAGATTCTTACTCTTGACCTCAACAGCCTCGTGTAGACTGCTAATAGCGAGGATGGCGTGTCGAACAGCTGGTTCGGTGGAACTCATCTTGAGGACCACACCGCCCCAGAAACTAGCATCGATGGGACCGGAGAGGACTTTTGCAGTGCGCAGGCGGTAATGATCAAATGCGCGTACTTCTTGGGGTGAGTCGAATCCTGGTGCTGGGGAGAGCGATGTAGGTTCTGGGGAGGAGTTTGGGGAGGGACGGTAGCCGTCGCATTGACGACCCGTTTTGATACATCGTAGACAGAAAGGCTTGCCCTCTGTGGCTTTGTTAGAAAAGGATTAGACAGAGGAATGGCGTTTGTTTACCATCGCATTTTACTTTGCGTATTCTGCAGAATTGTTAGTAAGTGATAGACGTGAGCGAATGAGTGACGAACTTGCAGGTGATGCAGCCAGTGCGGACCTTCTTACTACCCTTGCGGCCCGAAGCCTTGGGCGATGACTGAGACGGGAATGAATACATGAACGAGTAAGGCAGTTTCTCTCTTAGGGCTGATGCTAGGTGTCGAGGAAGAGTCCGAGATCAAGAGTCCGAGCCCAAGAAATGAAAGGAGCTTCGCGGGTGAGCGTGGTGCCTTTATTTGCTTGGGTGCCCGCTGTAATTGTAGGGGCCTAGGCTGAATCCTTCTCCCCCGCAGTGTTGATGATCCTTGCTTGATCTTGACGCCGTGCTTACAGAGCCCCTCGGCAGTGTATGGAGCTTGTTTGCTGGAGAGGATTCTAAATGGATTGGGGCGCAGCAGCTATGAGGATGAGGCGGAGTTGATTAAGGGTATAGCCGGACAGCTATGATGATACTGTAGCGATTCATGGTGGAACTTTGTTGTTCCATCTATTGACGAGGATAATACATTGTTACATTGCTTGTGGTACCAACACCGCTAATTGTACTGTACGTAGACAGAAAAATGGTTGTTGTTATAGTGAGTGACAGCAATGACAAGATGAAGATAAATTGGATGTCTGTCAAATCACATGGTATGAATAGTCAATACGCATAAATTTAAACTCCAAATGCAGCCACCAATATGGAATAAAAAAAGAAAAAACAAACCCAACGGCTGCCAATACCCACGATAATTACCCCCTCAGATCTACCCCCAGCGCCTCAGCCTTACAGCAGACCCCACCAAAGCTCCCAATCCTTCCATGCAACTCCCTAATTGGTCCGCTCGGACTCGAACCTCGGACTCAGATCGTAGGCGCAGTCAGACGCTAAATCCTTCTAAAAACAGTTCTATTTCCTCATTCGGACTTGTCTCTGGCTCGCATTCACCGTCCGAGATTAGAGCCAAGATGCTGATGTTATACACAGAATAAAGTAGAATCTTACCAAGGTTTCAGCCTTGAGGGCTGGGGAGGATTTACGCATTGGAATCCGAGATTGAAATAAGCTCAAGATCTTCATGCTGATGTGAGGTGTATATAAGTGACACCGTCCGACGTATCAATCATGACTACCTACCTACTTACTTACTTACACAGAATCTCTCGTTAGCATCTCATTCTTTTGATAATGCCCTCTCTTTCGAAAATTGCAGCTGTAGCTACTGCGTCCTTCACTCTCATCGACGCAAAAGCCTGTCCCCCCCTCGGCGCCGTCTTCCCAGCACCTCAATCACCCTCTCAAAGCTCCCTTGTCAAAAAAGCAGCTTCCCTTCTCAAAGCAGGTCTCGATGCTCAAATCGACACTCAATTCAACACCTCCGCTCTCTCTATTGGTGTCAAGTCTCTACATGAAGACGAGCCTCTGTTTACGTATCAATGGACACCGCCCAATCCTGGTGAGGGTACGGATAAGGTAGATGAAGATACTGTCTTTCGCATTGCCAGTGGCTCCAAGCTCTTCACCGCTTTGGCCGCGCATATTAGTGATAAGATTGACTTGGAGGCTTCGGTTCTGAAGTATTTACCAGAGCTGAATAAGACGGCTGGGGATGATGATATCTTTTCGTTGAAGTGGGAGGATATCACTGTTGGATCACTGGCTAGTCATCTTTCCGGTGTTGGTGTTGATAGTAAGTCATCATTCCACATTCGACTTGCTCAACTAACTGTGGAAAGTGGCCCAGGATCTTGCGATCGTTGGCTCAGCTCCATGGCAGCCATACGGTCTCCCTGAGATCCCCAAGGGTAAAGGCCCCAACTGCTCTGGTCTTCCTGGCACTACTCCTTGTACCAGAAAGGATCTCCTTGAGCAAGTCAATCTTCGACCTCCGGTTTACGCACCATTCACCAATCCAATCTACTCCAACATTGGCCATGCTCTGCTCGGTCTTGTCATTGAGGCTGCTGAGGACATGCCCTTTGAGGATGTTATCAAGCGTGATATTCTTGATGTTGTTGGTATGAAGCATACTTATGTTGACAAGACTCCCCCCACGGATGATCTCTTCATTCCCGAAAAGGAGTCTACGTGGAATGCAACTCTTGCTGTTTTCGACTCGTGAGTCAAACATATTCATGTAGCAATGCAACCTTAGCTGACTGTTTTAGTGCTGGCGGCATGTTCTCTTCCGTCTCTGACATGCTTCTCCTCGCCGACGGTATCCTCAGCAACAAGTTCCTCACCCCCGTTCAAACCCGCAAGTGGATGAAGCCCGAGGCCAACACTGCTTCGTGGGGCTACCAAGTCGGTGGTCCTTGGGAGATCCTTCGCGGCGACAACATCACCTCCGACGGCCGTCTCATCGACATTTACACCAAGAGCGGCGATCTCGGTCTCTATCACTCTCAAACAGTCCTTATTCCCGACTACGATATCGTCATCTCCATCATGTCGGGCGGTCTCGAAGCTTCTGCAAACCCTTACGTCACCGGCACCATCCTCAGCGCAGTTCTCCAAAACCTCCTCCCCGCTGTCGAAAAGGTGGGCCGTGATGATACAAAGGAGGCTTTTGCGGGAGATTACGAGAACAAGGAGACCAACTCGACCATCACATTCGCAATGGACAGCGGTCCAGGTCTCAAGATCAAGAGCTGGCAGATTCGCGGTTTCGATGTCCTCAACAACATCGGAAACTACAACTTCAACGCCCTCGAGTCCAACGCCTCCACAAAGACTCCATATGTCGACGCCCGCATGTATCCAAGCAACCTCAACAAGAAGGGTCAAACAGCATGGCGTGCCGTATTCGACCGTACGAACTCCACAGTCGACGCGGAATACGACAGCGCTTTGTTCTTCAAAGATGGAACATGCCAGACCTGGTTTCAGCAAGATCGTATGGTGTACGATTATCTGCCCCTGGATCTGTTCGTCTTTGTCGAGGGCGAGGAGGGTCGTAGTGAGGCAGTGAAGAGTCCTGCTTTCAATGTTACGTTGACAAAGGTACGGCAACCCGCGGAGAAGAAGGCGGCGGATGACAGGAGTGCTGCCGGTAAGATGCGAGTTGGAGTGCTTGGTCTTACGCTTGTGGCTGTTGCGACGTTTATGAGCTTGTTCTAATAGTTTGCAGGTCAAGTCCGGTTCTAAATATTGAAGAAAGGGTTAGAGATGGATGTGGAATAGACAAGAGTTTAATACTATGTATATATATCAGCCTTTATCGTTCACCAATAAAACTCAATCTATTGATTGGAACACGCTACTCAATTACCTCCAGTGAATCTCACGTGCAAGTGTCAGATGGCGACCCTGTAGGGATCAGTTAGAGCCTCATGAATTCTACATCAAGAGACTGCCGACACTACGCAAGCATCACAGATGCCTACCTAGTTTCATCGCTTCTGACTCATACGGAGTGGTTTGAAACCGTTAAAAAGCTGCGTTTCTCTGCCCAAACCCCGCGACGTGGCCAAAGCGGATCTCAAAATGTTGAATCGATTCTGGCTTCCGCTGACATGATTGGCTCTCGCGTATACCTGTCTTATTATGGCAGGTCTGTAAACTCGGCGCATGTCATTCACGAAACCAGGCAGCAAGGCTCTATAGTCGCTAAATGGCAAAAAACCTTTAAAGATTTGGGTAAGTCTCTTCTAAGAAGTTCACCTTTGAACTGTTCATCTTGCGGTATTCAGCAAATCGTCACCCAAGATGGAAGACCAACAGGACAGCATCATGAGCCAAGGCCTCTTCATCGGCCTCTTGGAAATGATATTCCCCGGCATGACATATCTCCCCTACTTCGCCGCCTTCGCCTTTTTGATCAAATACGCTCTTGAATCTTGGTCCGAATCCATCACCGCGCGCTTCATCTCCACCGTTGAAATCAACGCTCAGGATGAAACGTACAACTATCTCATGAACTGGGTCTCGCGAAACAACATCTCCCAAGATAATTATCGCCTCCAAGCTTCCGCTGCACTAAATAACTCTGCATTCACATGGTCAGACGAGCAGGATGATAAGCCTGACGTTGACGATGACGAGGAAGATGATCCTGTGGGCAGACAAATCAATGAGATGCGGTCCAAATCATCGACATCACTGAACAACGCCAAGCCTCTGTACTGGACCCCTGCTTTTGGTACACACTTCTTTAGATATGAGGGCCGCATGCTGGCGTTCACCAGATCGCTTGAGGGTACAAACTATACGTCTACGCCACGTCAGCCTGAAAAGTTGGCCATATCCTGCCTCGGCCGAGACGCCACGGTTCTCAAACGGCTGCTGTATAACGCTCGCATCGACTTTTCCGAAAAGCAGAAAGGAAAGACTGGTATTTTCCGCGCGACCAAGCTCTACAGTGAAGATGAGATGTCTTGGGCTCGATGCATGTCGAAAGCAACGAGACCCATGTCTACAATTGCCTTGGATGAACATCTCAAGCAAAAGCTTATCAAAGACCTCCAAAGATATCTTGATCGCCAGACCAAGCACTGGTACGCGACGAGGGGCATCCCTTATCGCCGCGGATATCTCTTCTCAGGTCCTCCTGGCACCGGCAAGACGAGTCTGACGCTCGCGGCAGCTGGTCTTATGGGTCTAGATATCTACATGGTCAACCTGAATTCCCCACGTATAAATGAGGATAGTCTTGCGTCCCTATTCCAGAAGCTTCCATATACCTGCATGGTCTTACTTGAGGATATAGACGCTACAGGATTAGCTCAGAGGCGCGGCACAGATACAGCGACGATGAGGTCTCGAGGACGAAAGAAGAAGAGTCCAGAGCGCCTGTCCCTTTCAGGTCTGCTGAACATAATCGATGGTGCAGCTGCTCAAGAGGGACGCGTTCTCGTCATGACTTCAAACCATACCGAGAATATTGATCCGGCTCTTATTCGACCTGGTAGAATCGACTTTACGATCAACTTCCAGCTAGCTACATCAGAAGTAGCTGAGGCACTCTTCACTCAAATGTTCGATGCCCCAGATGTGGATGTGGACCATGAATCTGAGAAGAAGGCGGTGAGATCGTTGCAGGATCAGGCGAGGGAGTTTAGGGATAAGATTCCTGATCTTGCTCTTAGTCCTGCAGCTATCCAAGGGTTCCTACTCACGCACCAGGAAGACCCTGATGGTGCTCTTGCTGCTGTTGATGAATGGGTACGAGATGCTCTGAAGCAGAAAGATGTTGTAGTTGAAGAAGTCCCTGATTCTGAGAAGGAAGCCACAGACTCTGGAGAAGATGAGGATAGCGATGGGGGCTCTGACACTTCATATAGGAAATGAGAAGTGGTTGTAACCGTAAGTGTTGGCTTGTTAGATAGAAAAGTGTAAATAATCCATCAAGAGGAAAATTCCTTATTCAGTTGTCGTTCTGGTCTCTGCTTTGACGACCTTCGAGCATGGCGCATTAATAAATATCGTGAATCCTTTGATGTCCTTGGACAACATAGGACCTGAGAAGATGCTTTACGCCCTTTGACAGTCGTTCATAATTATGAAAAGAAATCTGACAGCTAAAAATTCCGAAGAGGTACTAATTACCTAGGCATAGAAATCCCCAGACGCTCCGTGAAAGGACTGTTCCAAATCCCCGTCGAGTTCAACTCCTTATAAACGGCCAACCACTTCTCCGACTCAGGATACATCCTCTCCAAGTCCCCCTTCTTAACGGTATCCAAATCCAAACCCCAATGAACCCTGACCCCCTTCCCTTCCTCTCCCTCACACAACTCCTGCCTCATAAACTTCAACAGCTCCTCCCCAGTCTTAACCCCAAACAGCATATCCATCTCCACCATCATCGTCGTCCTTCCCTGCTGCGGCGCCAAAAACGCAACAGACTCTTTGACAAACCGCAGCGCAAACGGCCCAGCCAGAAACCACTTCTTCTCGCTGGCTGCTTTCTGGAACAGTGCGAGTATGCGGTCGACGATGGAGACTATGTCTTGGTTGGCGTCGAAGGATAGCTCCATGGCGTAGGCTTTTACGTCGTCGACGGCGCCGATGTTGAGGACTTTGAAACTCTTATCGATGTAGTGCTTCACGGGGAGGCTCTTCATGGCGGTTGTGATGATGCCTGGGCTGTGGAGCGGCCAGCGGTTGAGGATCCAGACGAGGATGTCCTCAACCCAGTGGTGCTGAGCAAGGAGGCCTGCGAGCCAGTTGTCGAAGCCACGGCCGCCTTCAGGCTTTGTAGCCTTTGAGACAGTCCGGATCGTAGTAACTGCGATGTTGCGATACATCGTCTCATAAGGGTTTAGATCAATCTCGAAGTAGTGGTTCTGCAAAGGAGCAGACGCAAGACCCCCTGCGAGTTTGGTCTTGTAGTCTTGCCAAGTGGTCAAACACCGGACTTCGCTTAGGAAGAACGTGGGTACCACTTCGATGATGTAAGAGTAGACAAGGCCGAGACAGCCCATTGCGATGAGTGCAGCTTGGAACCAATCATCATCCTGCTTGAGTTCCTGAGCATCGCCCGGGATGAACTTGGCAGGATCCGTGATGCCATCCTTTGGCTCAATCTGATAAACCTTTCCGGTCTCAGAGACAAGGATGATGGCTCGGACGAGGCTGGCTAGGTTTCCGGAATCTTTACCACTGCCATGAGTGCCAGTCGTTATAGCTCCGACAAGAGTCTGTCCATCATATGCTCCCATCGTCGCAAGAGCTTTCCCCATCTTATCAAGCTGGGAGTTCAAATCCTTAATCGTAATGCCACTCTCGACCAAGACATGATCCGAAGCTTTAGAAGGGTCTTTCAAAGTCTCAGAGTTCAGCTTCAAGAACTTATTCATCCCATGAGGATCAAGAAGAATCCCATCAGTGGGACAAATGTTCGAGAAGGAATGTCCCGAGCCCACAGCCCTAACATTGAGTTTCTGCTCTTGCCCATCTTTGACGGCTTGGACGAGATCCGGGAGGCCCTTGGGGTGGCGTAGGGACTTGGGTGTGCACTTTTGTTGACCGATGCAATTAGCCCACGAGTCCTTGGGGGGAGGTCGAGGTCTGAAGAACTCTTTGCCAGACTTGGGAGCCCCCTCGATGGAATCTTTGAGATTCTTGATCTCTTGGAATAGATCTCCATTTATAGACGGGTCAATTGTTCGACGGTGTATTTCCTCCGCGAGAGCAGTGTTTGTTCGATCATGGTCAAACTTTTGGACTAGCTCTGCTGAGGACAGATTTTGGAGATCCATTGTACTATGGTCAAATGTATTATTGAATAGAGAGACCTATGATTAAGTGATGGAAGAAAGCCAATATTTGTGCTCTTTCTAGCAGTTTCATCGCTCTCCTCGGGGAGCAAGAAAACATCGGACCTTCACATAGGGTGTCAAAATAAACTCAGCAAGAGATATACAAAAACTCTTACTAAAATTAGCCAAGTATTTTTGTCATTTAGGATCGAGGTCCTGAGCTTTTTGGCCCCCCTAGGCTCTCTCTTGGGCTTTTTCTAAAGAATGTGAAGAGGTCGACCGAGACATATTGGCTGAATTCTCACCCCTCATTGGATGAATATACGGCGACTACGCAAGCCACAGCCGGACTAGCGACGCGGCACTTCTGAAAACGAAGGACTGCAGAATCTACAGCTGGCTAGACCATGAAATGGATCAGCTGCGTGCCCGATAGTTTGAGGAGCTGAAAATTCAATGCAAGGTTATCACATTCGAAGCCCTTTGATCACAGGTCAGTGGCGGGTCTGAACACCACTCGATAGGCCCGGAGTGGGACAAAGACAAGCCTCCGCGTGTGAAGGGTGTCTTGTGGATGTGGAGGCGAATGAAAAGGCCCTTGACCGTCAGCCATACGCGCATTTCGGACCGCATTGACGGCGGCTTGTTTGATCAGCTGCAGCCACCGCAGCCCTTTTGCATGGGTCGAGTCTTACAAGCAGGGCGGATATGAGCACACACTAATTGCAGGCAGGTAAGCAAGCTGCGGAAGAGACACGTGAGCATACCAGATGGTGTCTGTGTTATCCAGGTCGTCCCCAAAGCAAGAAGGTTGCTGTTATATTTCAGGTTTTGGTTGTAATCGACCTTCCTGTCTTAGCTCACCATCGTAACGAGACATTGGATCTGGGGAGACCATTCCGTCATTACCGCGGTCTGATAGGTCATCTTCTGGGCCATTATTGTGAATCACTTTCTGCGGTTCGTGGTGATAAGGCTGGGAGGTAAGGGAGGCTCAGCATATCAAGGTTCTTTCAAAGCTGAAAATTAGCGTATCACTTCGCAATCCCGAATGTGACGCGGTTTCTGCCGTATGTACCCTCGACATTCAAGAACATGGCTGATCTTGCATGACTTGATATTTAAGTCGTCATCAGCTTTCGCTCGACTCCTCTCTCCTGAAAGACCAAACTATCCCTACTATGTCTATAGCGACCAGGCTTTCCGTCATCACGCTTACCGAGTGCCAGATGATCTATACCGGGGCGGGCCGATCCAGACGATTCCTCGATTCAGCTCCGCACAGGGTACAGAGCCGGACAAGCCTTGAAGCTAAGATTGGTGGCTTTCCTCCCTCCTATGACTTAGTTCTTACCACACTCCTGGGACTGGTAGTTTACACTGCTCGCACATCGCGATTCAGGGATGACTGCAAGTCTGAGGCTGGCTTGGGCAGTTGCAGCGTCTGATTTTGTTTGGGGGCTGAACATATGCAGCACTTATTTCTCCTCCGTGATCAGCGCCCCGGTGCAACCAACACTTGTTGTCATGAATCATAATGTAACAGTTGTAATTTCGGAAAAGGCGAAAGGGGGAACAGAGCACACCGGCCCCACGGATCAAATTGCCATGGCATGGCCTCTCAGTTGTCACATTGTGCGACGCAGGATAGGGATCTTTTTACTGACATGTCGAATATTGCTTCTCGCCCCACCACTGCGAGGAAACAATGCGGAAGTAGTGATAACACGTCCTACTTTCAATGAGTCATCGGCTATCTCTGCTGTCCATCATTGAGAATGTTAGCTGGAACGAGGAGGATCTCTCAATGATCAAGGAAGCATAGCTTTTCATAACTGACACTGCTTGGTCCGTGTTTGGGCTTCCGTGGATTGAGAACCATGACACGGCAGCGATTAAGCTGTTGGTTTCAGATCTCCTGAGAGGGAATCAGTCATGGCATCGTAGCTTGTAAGGGCTGGATTATGGGGTATTTAGGTCCGTTCCTCCCACGACAAATCACAGTTCACAGTGATTGCATATCGCCAGCCACTCCACCACTCAAGGATCTCACAAGCCCAGAACCACCTCTTTAGTGGGCCAGTCAAGCCCTGTGCAGATTTCCGGGGGTGCGCAGTAGTAGTGCGGGAACTCATAAGGTCTCTAGTGGTCATTTGGGGTCCTTTGGCAGGGAGGGTCCAGATTGGCAGCCAGAGCGAAGGACATAAGGAGGACGAACCCTCGCGGATCTCCTTTTCAGCCGAGTTTTCCTCTGTACTTCTATGTATTTTTCGTCGCTCTATTGCTTGTAGTGATTGCACAGTACTATTTTCTGCTTGAATCGGTGTTGGGTAGCCTCATCCTGTCGAAAGGCACAAAACTCCCTCACATCACCCATACAAGCAGATCACTTCTATCAACTTGGCATTGGGGTTGAGACACAGGAAAACTATCAATTGAACGAAATGCGTCAACTCAACCTTCTCCTCACTCTGGGAGCCCTGGGCTCGCCTGCTACTGCCGCCTGGCTCAAGTCCATCCATGAATCGTCCTGGTCTCCTCCGCGACAGACAGACATCCACAGCATAGAGGCCGGGGACGGAGCTGGGGTTGCCCAAGGATGGACGCCGGTACCTACTGACGCTCCCAAACTCTCTGGTGCCATGGATCCGGGGTTTGCTTTTGGAAAGCGAGACGACGAATATTCAATTTGTGGAACATACTCCGGTCAGGAAGATAGTAAGTCACTGCCCCTCCAACGAGCTCTCTCGTAGCCGTGGGCGAAGGCTAGACCTCAACCCGCTTTCTCTATAGTCGAGGCAGAGTCTGCAGATCATCGGCCCAATATACAAGGTTCAAGTGACTAACATGGTATTCTCACAGCGCCGCTCATTTGCAAAAGTAGCGCAACTTGCACTATATCCGACAACAAGTTTGGCTGCTTTGGGGATCGATCCGCGTTCTGGTTCGAGACAGATTGTCAAGACTATGCGGATTCACCGGCTTCGTGTCCATCCCTTAATGTGTGCTGGTAAGTCCGCCGTCAATCTCTTTGTTTTTTGTTGGGTTATTATAGATGTTGTTGCTGTTTACTCAGTCGCCACCAGTTGGTCGATGCATCTCCTATTTTTCACGCAATTGTTCTGACGAATCATTGAATAGTTCATCGACATCGCCCTTCTGCGTCAACTGGGTCGGTTCCACAGGTGAAGGCGACCTTGACAGTTACACAATATATCGTTGCGATACCACTTCAGGTTTGAAGGACTTCTACTTGGCGGATCACTTTTACAATGGAATTACTACCGACGAACCTGAGACTTCTACCGTCGAGGAATTGACATCGTCTAGTGCACGCGAGACCTTTGTGATCGAGGACTCGACATCGTCCAGCGTGCGCCAGGACTTTGTGGCCGAGGACTCGACTTCATCTAGAGCACGTGAGGCCTCTACGACCAAGGACTCGACTTCGTCTAGCGCCAATGATGCATCTTTGAGTACCGACGGTGATACAACTACCAGTGTGATCCAATCTGCCGCTGCGTCCTCCTCAGCTGGCAATGACGGTCACGGTGGCGATGGCACCAACATCGGTGCAATTGCAGGGGGTGCTGCCGGCGGTGTCGCTGCCGTGATCCTCATCGGTTTCGCTGTATTCTTCTACCGCCGTCGCAAGAAGACGGTTCATCCTACGAACACAGTCGCTGCAAGCACCACACAGCCCTACGTCTACAATGCAGCGGCACCCGCCTACGGTCAGCAGCCTGGGCATGGTTATCAGGGTCAGCAGAACGGCGCCCAGTACTTCACGTCTCCTTCTCCCATCTCACCTCATTACACAACCAGCTCGGCACCGAAGGAGGTCGAAGGTAGCTTTGGAGGATACCAACAAGCTTCTGCAGTGCAGCATCATGCCCAGGAGATGCCCACCATACAAGCGCTTGGTCATGAGGGCAACGAGGCGGAGCTTCACTGAGTGTTTTGGTAACGATGTTCTGGCTAACGGATCTTCACTGACCAGAAGAGGCGGCATTTAGAAAGTTAGAATAATACATTAGATAGTATTTATTCGAATCAAGGTCTCGTCCTTTTTGCCCTGTCTTTTCCTCTGTGCAACATGAGCCCTTCGTATTGGATAGGCCTGATTGTTGATACGAAGTTACGAGTGCGCGATTCTTCCGGTGTCTATCCAAAGCAAGCTGATCGGAGATGAAACTGAGACCAAGGCCCCTCCTGAACTCAGGATGTGCGCAGGGTCAGCTCAGATTGAAGCAGCGACTACCCAGGATAGTGGGCGAGAAAGGAAATAAGGAGAGTGGATGTTCGCATTCTGTATTAGGATGATTTAGAAGGGCTAAATAGTTCACCTCGCCACATCAAGTTCCCAGTCTCAGGCCCACGCATCTCCGAGTTGCTTACTCTCAAAGTTTTATAGAACAGGAGAAGGAATCTAGCTCAAGTCGTAGGGTCAAATTTTAGGACATCCTCTCTTAAAGCTGGCTCCATCGTGTAGGAAGAAGTCGGTTGATTATCGAGATCATAGTCTCATCATCTGAACAAAATCATATACAAGAAGTATTAATCCAACCAGGCCCAGCCCAGCCTAGCTCCCATCACTGCTGTCCATTAAACCCCGTAAATCCATTAACGCCATTCCCCAGCGTATCAAAACCGGGATATATCTGCCCCCAATTCACAAACTCCGTCTGCGGCGTCATGCCCCCGGTGGGGACAAGTTGATCGGCCATCATCTGTGGATACATGACCCCATTATTCCAAGCCTGCACATCCGTCCCATCCATCCCCAGCATCGGCTGCATCAGCTCCTCAAACCCAGCCGCAGGGATCACCTCATTAACCGTCTCAGGAACTTGACTTCCCCGCAGCGCAGTCCTGACAGTCCGTACACTATCTCTATGACCGAGCATCACACTCCCGCTCTCTTCAGACCCATCGTCCATTACAACGCCGGAATCAGGGCGGGGCATGATTCCTCGTGGTTTGCGGATGCTCTGTGTTACTTGCGAGCGGACTATGTCGTTCTTTTTGTTGCTGCGGTTTGTGTAGGGCATGCTTTGCGCGTTGGCGATGCATTGGTCTAGGGTCTCGACGAAGCATTGGTAGAATTTTGTAGAGAGGGTTTCGAGGGTGGCGGGGTTGGAGATCTTGTCGAGGAGGGAGTACTTGAGCTGGTCGAATGCTTCGCGGTACTTGGCTTCGACTTCAAAGTGCTCGATCACAGGTGTGTATTCTGCTGACATCAGCCCAGTTGCTCAGAACTACGAGCAACGACTACTTACCGTATGGCCGAACATCACTATCGTCGTCATCAGGAAACACAATGTTCCAGATCTCCTTCCACTGAACTTCTGGCGAAGTACCGCTGGCTCTTTTTCTACTGAGAAGCTTCGTTGCAGTCTGAGGATCAATACCGCTCTCAGCGTCAGCATCAGCAATGTCGCACATATACTCCTTCGGCAAACGCTGGTGATCTCGTAGTTCTTTTCGCGTGGGAAAGTCGCGACTACATCGGTCACAGACGAAAGCAGATGGATCGTCGCGCTTGTGCTGCTTGACAATGTGTTGCCTTTCAAGCGTTAGCCACAGTTTGATGTAAGATTATCATCACTAACCTGAGCTCTGCGAATTTTGGAAAATAAGTCATTGCGCAGCTATGATGGTCCCTCACATTGAACCGATGGGGATTCCTCTTTCGGAACGGACAGCTCAATCGAAGATTCTCATCTTCCTTGGGGTTCGGCCGTGAGCGCTTGGTCGGCAAGTATCCTGACCCTTCACCGTCGCTAAACTCATCGCCCTCGTCTTCACGTCTTCCCTGCTTCTTCCTCTTTCCGCCCCGACGATCGCCGTTAGCGTCTTGGGATGGCGTAGAGGATGAGCTTGAGGTTGACATTGTGTGCGACAATTGGCCATCGGAAGCAGATTGCCAAATGTGCTGACTTATGTCTTGAGTGAAATTGGATATGAGGCTTTGGACCTTGTCTTGGGGAATCGAGACGTCGTTGAGGTCGACGCCGTAGATGACTTGAAGTGCGTAATTGAGCACTGAGTTTGCATCCTCTTGCGACACGTCTTCAGAGTCATCTTCATCATCATTAGAAACATTATCTGTGTGATGCGACTCTGTTGTTGGCGTAAGAACCCTCTCCTCTTTGACAAACGACTCTGTACTGGGGCTGCGAACGTAAGCGACACGATCGCACGGAACCATCGGAAGACTCACCTCACAGGCCTGAGCTCTTGAAGTACAGGTCTCGCATGCGCCGCATTCAAATTCCTAATCTTAATATCAAACTCGGGATATCCCGTAATAATCGCATCCTCATCCTCATTAACAAACGTCGAGCAAGTTCCACTCGACGGATTATGGCGATGACAGATACGACTCGTAGGCCTCGACCCGTCCAGCGTCGCAGCAGCAAACTGCTCCTGGATCGAGCTCGCATACGTGGTGCTAATCGGACTCGCCAGCGTAGAAAGCGAATGTGTCGTCGCAGAATCAGGCACATTCGCTGAAGAAATGCTACTCATGGACGACTCGGTTGGCGATCTGAGACGAAAAGCCCCCGGGGTGAAGTGTAAGCTCTCGGGCACCTTTTTGCCATTTCGTTGGTTTAAAGAGGGGAACTTGGAGAGTGGTGCGTCTCTCATCCGCAGAGGAAGATGGTGAAGACCAGCTTCGCCGATGTGGTTATTATCTCCCATTGTCGCGATGCGTTTTAAAAGAGAATGGAGAAATTCTGGAGGCGTTTGTTAGTTTGGGTGTGCATAAAGGCTGACGCCATTGAGCATGGCATGTTTGTTTCGGGTGCTAAACTTACAGGGTGAGATTAAAGGGATATTTTATGCGAACTTGCTAATACAGATGAAACAAGGCCTAAGGAGCGTCGAGAGAGGGGAGAAAGACGATTGAAGGAGTGAATTAACCCGGCAGGTTTGACAATAATTAAGTATGATAAATGATCTCTGAAACCGAAGAGAGAGAGGGAGTAAGCAGTGTTATATTAATGGAAACAGAATTAAATAAGGGAGAGAAGCCCAAGTCTGACATCGGTTTCACCTCATCTCACTTCCCTCCCTCCCTCTCTCGCACAGGTTGCCTCGCCTGAAGCCTGCATCCAAAAGTCCTAGACTGTCGATCTAATTGGCAAGGCCGTTTTATTCTGGTCCACTGCGCTGGTGTGAATGGGGTAAGACTCGAGATGATCCCTGTTGACCGTCAGCTCTGATTCGCTCGTGATGGCCGTTGTTGCATGGGCTGTGTTGCTTGTTTTCCAGGCACCAGAAAATGAACAGCTTGATGAACTGGACTGATCAGCCCTACGGTTCCAGTGGTTCGCTCGAGGGGTCAGCTGATGCCATCGTGTTCAATTCACATCCCCCCCCAGGCTGACGTGCTGTCGGTTATCGAGTGCAGATGATGCGGCATTGTCGCTTAAATCTGCGAGTAACAGTAACGACGCACAGCATAATGCAGGCAATTTACTGGATTGAAAATGCTTTTAAATGTGACGCCAGTTTAGAGCATGAGCTGGCTTCTCCCAGTGAAACCCATATACCATCATAAGAGTAGCTCCAAACCATGACTCACTCTCATACCTTGAGAATCTCAGCAGCCTTCAAAACAGCCCTCGCACTCCTCTCAACCCACTCCTCAGCCTGCGTCAAGTTCCCCTGATCCAAACTATCCTGCACCGCTGGAAAAACATCCGCACCATACCCGCTATCCAGCCCCGGCGCACTAACAACATTATAAAACGAGAACCTACCCGGCAGTAATCCCTCGCTCGCGAAACCTCTGCTAAACGCCTTGTACCTCGCATTAACAGCACTCAACAGAATCGTATCATTCAATGCCAACGCTTGCTTGGCTAACGTAGAAATTCGCTTTCCTGCTTCTTCAAAGGAGGACACTGCGGAGGAGAGGGGAGATAGGTCAAGGTCGTAAGAGGGAAAGCGATCGGTAAGCTTTTCTTCGAGATCTTCGAAGATGTCGCGCAAGGCAGTGCCGGCGTGGGTTAGGTCAAAGGGGATGAGGGGATCGTCGGCGATGTGGTAGGTTAGGAGAGTGACGAATTGGCCCATTGCGGTGTGGAGATGAAAGCCTGGGTCTGCGTACTCGGTCATCCATCGGTGGGTGTCATAAAGACTGAGTTATGTCAGTTGGCGCCATGGTAAGCCTAACGGAATACTCACGTATGATACGCGTAGACGGCATCTTTGGGACCAGGACCTCCAGCAATATCAAGCTGCCAACAGTCAGCACCGTTCCCAATCAGACAACACGTTACACTTACAGATGTGATGCCATTGTGGTAGAAAGCAGCATAATCACTACCACTACCCATAGCAGGCAAAACACCCTCGGTAGCATTGAACCAAGCATCATACAGCGTCGGTCCAGCGCCATATCCCTCAGGGAAGATGATCTTTTTCATCGTCTCGATAGCAATGGTCTGAATCTCTCCTGACCCGACAATCTCTGCTCTCGGACCAGAAACAGCCGTGTCGAGGTTGATATACGCAACTGTCTTTTCAATCAGTTCCGGAAGATGGTCCTCGACCCATTCTGTGCTGCCCATGAGACCAAACTCTTCAGCGTCCCACGAAGCTAGAATACTGCAGCTGTTAGTTCTCGTCTTGGGTCGGGGATGGACGACTCACATTGTTCGACGAGGCTTCCATCCGTTCTCGACGAGCTTGCCAAAAGCCTTGGCCATCTCAATAAGCAACGCACCGCCCGAGACAGCATCCGCCGCGCCACCAGCCGTCCATCCATCCCTATGGTTCCCAATAATGACATACTCATCCTCATTCGTGCCATTGATCGAAGCGATAACATCCCACGCCGGCTCGAGCCTCGTGTCCATGATATTCACAAGATTAAGGGTAGCTCCGGGTGCAGGACCACTATGATACGTTACGTTTGAAAAAGCACCCTTGTAGTTGGTCCTGTTCACTTTTTCGGCGGAGAGGCCGTGGTTGTCGAGGGCGTGGAGGAGTTGAAGACCATCGCGGGGGGAGATGGGGATTGACGGGATGGAGGGCCCGTAGGGGGTTATGTCGGCGCGGGGAGAGTCTTTGTGGGAGGCGTAGCCGATTGTTGAGGGGTCGCCAAAGGAGAGGGAGCCCCAGCGGGTGCTGCCTCTTTGAATGGAGGAGGGATGGCGAGCAGGCCCATCTAGAGCTGTTAGTGTGTGTCGATATCTGGGAGTTCTCGATGCTGCTGACCTGGATAAGGGAGATAGCCGTTAGCTTCTGTAATCTCACCGTCCTCGAGAGGGTCTGTGTACAGAATAGTCCCAATCATGCCATGAGCCTGTTGTGAATCAGCATATAGATTTCAAGGCTCTTGTTTGCAAACTCACCTCAGCGTTCTTGATCTTGACTCCACGGTTCGCACCGCCATACTGAGCCAGGGCAATCTTTCCTTTCAAATCGACACCGAGATCCTTGAGCTTCTGATAGTCCTCCCGCGAACCACGGCTATTACTAACATTAGCCATGCTAACTTCATAGACATCATATTCTTACCCCACGTAAACATATTCAGCATTGACCCTACCACTGCCAGAGAGCGCATGGTACGCAACCTGCTCATTTGGATTCCTCGTCTGCTCATCAACATCCAGCTTGTCCTCCAACCTCTGCACGTCATGTACACTCCCATCAGGCCTCTTTAAGCTAAGCGTGCTCTCAATTGGCTCCGTATACGTGATCCAATACTCATCGATCCAAGATTCCCAACCTGCGTCGATCCATTTCTTCTGCGTCCATTCTGCTTGAGATCTGTTATGTCCTGCGAGACGATAGCCAGATGTGTAGTAGAGGGACCAGTCTGAAATGGAGTTGTTATCGAAGGAGTTAACGAGGAGGGTTTCATCATCGGTGAGGACGGGGGGAAATTCTACGACATCGCGCTTGAGATGACGGCTTTGAGAGGTACGTGATGATCGACGGGCTCGAAGAGCGGAGAGTTCATCTTTGTCAGGGAGACATGCGTAAACACACGCCGCAGCAACAAGACAAGTAGCCAAATTCCTCGCCATTTTGCAAGATATCCCAACAATCGTAACGAGCCGCTTCAGAGCACACAACAGAGAACTACATCATATTTATACACCCCTCCAAGGCATGCTTGGCACATCTCGTGCGGGGATTCACTTACACCCAGTCATGATAAGCTAGCGCTTACACCGCATCTCTGAAAGAGGAATGTCCAGTTCACGAGAGTACAGCATTTACTGTGAGGATCACGATAAGATGTTGCGTCATACGATGAGGATTTGCTTGGCTCTGGTTGACCTTCCGTGTTGGGTCTCGATCACCGCGTAGCGTCGTATCACGATGATGCGGGGTTGAGGAACTTTTTCAATAGTCCGAGGATTCCGTGAGTTTAACGTGTTTAAGCTTGTTTTTGAGGTGTTTATCGTTTGAGTTAGACCCGGTTTACGTTTGCTAGTTATCTGGGTTGTTGATTAGGCTGTTTTTCCCTCCTGGGGGGTCCTCCGGCTTGTCCATTGCTTCGTGGGTATGCGTTGTTTATATCTCAGTAACCAATGGACATTGACCAAGTCATGATGCAATTGAATTGTTACAGTTGTTCAATGAAAGTGCTATCGCTATTTGTTCCTCTAATCAACGCCAGGCCCTTGCCATAAAATATTCAACATGTTACACCAGGCCCATCCTTGCTTTTGTTCCTCCTGGTTATACAATTTGTCAACTCTTCCCGCACAATTTCGCCAACTATCTCATGACTCAGTTCCTAGGCTCCACGATCATGGGCCCCGCACCAGAAGACTTCTCCCTATTCTCGCTCCCCTCCAAAGAACTAACATCTTCCTCATCCTCCGCCTTCTTGTTCTTCCTAAACAACCTCATAAACCTCGCCCAACCCCTCCCCATCCATTTATAAACCGCCACAAAAGGCGGCGCAAAGAAGTACACAATCTTTGCAAACCACTCATCAGGGAAGATTCTAACCAGCACACCCCATGGCAGACTAAATGCGGCGATGAGGACAGAAATAGCCCACTGCACACCGTTTAGACCATCAGTGTCAATGTCAAAGACACGGCCTCCAACGAAGACGATTCCGATCTGGAGACCGATCATGATGGCGTTGATGAGGATGAAGAACAGGTTGCGGTGGATGCCGACAAAGACGTTGAACTTGTTGTCGAGACGACGGCAGTTGAGCTCGTTGAAGATCTGCATCCAAACGAACATGTTGAAGATGATGGTGTCGAGCTGGAGCTTTTCAGCGGCGATGGAGGTGTTGTAGCCGAGAATGGAGTCGCCGGCGAAGTAGAGAACTAGGACCACGACAACTTGGAAGATGGATTGGCCGATGATCATCTTCCACATCTGTAATTGTGAGTGATTGAAATCAAGGGAAGTGAGAGTGCACTTACGTTCATGGTGATAAGAGGCGCGGACTTGGGTTGGGGAGGTCGGTCGAGGATGGAGTCAGTGGGAGGGTCGGTGGCCAAGGCGAGAGCAGCCATGGTGTCCATGATGAGGTTGATCTAGAGAGGTCAGTATCACCAAAGACATATTGAAGAGAGTAGCTTACCCAAAGGAGCTGAACAGCCTTGAGAATAGGCTCCATCTTATCGTCGTACATGGACGTAACAAAGGAAAGCAGAACGGCGGTGATGTTGACGGTGATTTGGAACTTGGCAAGTCAGTACGTATCAAACCTCAAACACATAAAACATACCTGTAAGAACTTCTGCACCGCATCGTTAACGGCACGTCCCCACTTCAGTGCAGTAATAATAGAAGCAAAGTTATCATCCATCAGGATAATCTCAGACGCCTCCTTGGCAACCTCTGTACCCGAAATACCCATCGAGAATCCGATATCCGCTGCCTTTAGCGCAGGAGCATCATTAGTACCATCACCAGTAACGGCGACTGTTTCGCCCAGGACCTTGAGGCGTGTGACAAGAACGCGCTTGTCGTCGGGTGAAGAACGAGCTAGGACCTGCAGACGAGGAATGATTCTGTCAAGCTCTTCCTCGGACAGTTTGCGGAATTCTGGACCCTCCATGACGATCCCGTCGGTGAAGATACCGCACTCTGTGGCGATAGCTCGTGCTGTGACGAGGTTGTCACCCGTGACCATGCGTGTAACGACACCAGCGCGTCTGGCATTCTGCACAGCTTGGGGAACACCTTCTCGAACGGGATCTTGAATACCAACGATGCCAAGAAGCGTCAAGTCACCCAGATTCTCAAGATCAGGCATCTCCTCAAAGTCCTTGTACACCAACCCAATAGTGCGAAGCGACTTCCTCGCAAAAGCCAGGATCGCATCATCAGCAGCCTTGCGGTCCAAAGGCTCGACAGCACCAGTCGCCGAGTTAACTTCAGTGGAGCAGAAGCTAACCATGATCTCCGAAGCGCCCTTGATGAGAACCCTGTATCCAGCCTGGACCTTGATCACAGCGAGCATGTACTTCTTAACGGAGTTGAAGGGCTCGATGAGGACGATTTGTTCGTTCGCTCGTGCTTCGGAGAGGGACTGCATGCCGAGATGGTCTTTGGCGAGCTGGAGCAGTGCGGTTTCGGTCTTTGAGCCGATGAATGCGGCGTCGCCTTCGTTGGTGCCCTCGAAGGCTGTGGAGTTGATGGCGACTGACTGGGTGATGAGTTTGCTGGTGTCGGGGGAGAGTTTGGAGGCCCAGGCGGGTATGTCGGAGGTGAAGCTCGAGGAACCGAAACGGCCGGCGGTGACTGTCATTTTATTCGTGGTCTAAGATGTTAGAAGATGGTATTGTGCTGGGGGAATGTGACGTACCAAAGTTCCGGTCTTGTCGGAGCAGATGCAAGTGGCGTTACCCATAGTCTCACATGCTCTGAGGACACGAACGAGGTTGTTCTCCTTCAGGAGACGCGTTGTCGCAAAAGCAAGCGCAAGAGTAACAGCAAGAGGTAAACCCTCAGGTACAGCGACAGCGATGATAGCGATAGCCACGACAAGAAGATCAACGAATGTCGAGGCCTTCTCCTCGGCTGGTCTATCATCACCAGGGAGAGAAGCACAGAAGCGGAAGAGGAGAATGAAGAACATGAGGAGTGAAGCACCACCACCAAGCTTGGCGATAGCGACAGCTAGACCTTCGAGCTTCTTCTGGAGAGGTGTAGACTCGATGTCTGTGCGGACCGACATCATGATCTTGCCGAAACTGCTGTTGACACCGACGGAGGTAACAACAAAGGTTCCCATGCCTTCGAGGACACGAGATCCAGAGATGATGAAAGGATCAGGCTCCTTGGTGCGCATAGGATCGTCGACAAAGCACTTGGCGCCAGGAGTCTTCTTCAATGCGTCGGACTCGCCAGTGACGGTGGACTCGTCGCACTTGACGTTATGGCCATCGATGAAGATACCGTCGGCGGGGATCAAGTCACCAGGCTCAAGGTTCAAGACGTCGCCAACAACAACATCAGCAACGTTGACAAGCATCGACTTTCCCGATCTGAGAACCTTGACCTCGCGATCATCCTTCTTGGTGTTGAGCTTCACAAAGGCCTTTTCCTTCTGCCAATCGTTATGCGAAGCAACAACCACAACGATGAGAACAGCGCCGAGAATCGCAACACCTTCGACCCAATCAACGGGCGTAGGATCACCCGGTTTATGCGACACGCCAAAGGTCTCGTACAAACCGAGCGCAAGAGAGATAGTACCCGCGACAGTCAACATGATAAGCACGGCTTCCTGGAAAGTGATCCATGCTAATCTCCAGATCGACTTTGGTTTCTTGGGAGGAAGTTGATTGCGACCAAAAACTTTGATCCGAGGACAGTTCTGGGTGTTGAGCTCGTCAACGCCGAGACCTGCTTTCAGGTCGACGTTGAGACTGCGCGCCAAGCCCGGCAGCCCGCCGAGACCTTTGAGGACATCGAGGGACTTGGGGTCGAGTAATTGGTTCAAGACCTCTGGGCTGTGATTAAAAGGATTGTTGGGATCGTGGGGGAAACGTTTCTCGTTGCCAGCATCGAGATATTGGGGAATTTCCGCGGTGTTGACGCTGGGAACAACAGTGGTGTCCCCGGCTGAGGAGATGGTGCCTACTTCGCTAATGGACCGCTGGCGAGGATCCGCCAGGGCTTTTGGGTCAAGATGGCCAGACATGGTAGCTTAGTCTTAGGCCCTTGGCTAAAGAAGTATGATAGAGGAATGAGTGAGCTCCAAACCAGTGAGCTGCGATGGGTGAGTCATGGTGGTTGAGTACGTGGGGTCTTTTCACTTTATATCTAATGTCCATCACCCAGCTAACATCATTTTTTTCGCTTCCACGTTTAAAAGGCTTAGTTTGAAAGCTACAGGGGAGCTGTTGTCGGTGCCAACAAAGGAGGTGTACACTCCCACCAATGGATTAACTCGACGAGATCTGATAAACGAAACAAGCGCTTATGTCATCGGACAGCGGAAGCCCGAGATCTCAATGGAGCTAAGATCTGCGGAGATTAGCAGGGGAGCTCTTTTGACCAGCCAATGAGAAGCTGTATTGGAAAAGGGTGGTGAGTTATGTAATCGGAGACGGAAATGACAATTGGAGCTCTGACCAAAGCTTGATCTTGTTTCTGCTGCATCTGCACAGCCTCCCTCGTCGATACCCGCCCAATCAAGCATATTTAGTGACGGGCATGTGTTGTAATTATCAGATCCCCCCCGCAATATCAGAATCTCGCTTGTTGTTGAGCATTACGTTAAGGAATTCGAGTGCTGATCCCATCCGATCGTTCCCAGGTCCAAGGTTTGCCCTTAGGTTACAGCACTTTATGCTACCCTGGAGCTTGGGAGGCCTGCTTTGACAGATCGAGATTTGGAGTAGGGATGAAACGTCGACTCGTTTGGACTCTTGAAGCTTCTTCTGTCCTTTTCAACTATCTTTTGCTTCCTCAATTGAGAGAGACACAGAGGGAAAAGTTCCCCTCTCAGGCCTCAGCGGTAAATGCGCGAGATAATCACTGATGATTTGATCTTGATCCCTGTCTCGCTAATACTCCAATTCACAGATCCACGTGCCAACTGTACATCAGCTACCGCTTACACTAGGTTACGTCTGGCACCAACACATTAGTTATTACATTTTTTTGCCCCACGGAAACCCGCCTCTCCGTCAATCTCTACCCCGTCTCACTTCCGTCTCTCCGATTACACTCCAAGGTTTACTGTCCCCCTCGCAATGCCTCCCCGACGAGCCTGCGACATATGCTATAAGCGAAAAGTAATAAAAACATGTTTTGTTTCCCTCCCTCCCTTCACAATGACATCAGCACTTATAATAACCCTTGCTATAGATTCAATGCCTGATCAAAACACAGGGTGATCCGTGTGACTGGTGCGACAGCCAGGGGCTCACATGCACCTTTGATAGAGTGATCCAGAAGGACCCAAACAAAAGGTAACCTCGTTAAGCTTGATTGCCAAGGCTGAACCGTTCCATTGGGTGCTTCAGACTGACCCTTTCAGAACCACTTCCGATGTTGTCCAGGAACTATCACGCCGCGTGGAAACACTCGAGGAGGCACTTCAAACGGCATTGACGAATAGCACAAACGCGTCCGTTGGAGGCCCCTCACCATGGTCTGAACCAGCAAGTCTTCGCTTCGCTTCTTCTCCAATCACTCGTCAGCCGGTGATAAGTCCGATTGGAGTATCGCCTACGACGCGCGCGAAGCCAGTTTACAAGTTATGTCGCTGCCACATCGGCACAAACTGGTACTTCAAAGGAATTGGCATTCTCTCAAATCGCGGCTGGCAGTGGATTTCAGACGGTGCAGGAGAGCGCGTCTTTCTCGAGAACTTTGACATTTTCGGAAACCCTGCGCCGTCGCTTGGCCCTGTTTCATTTTCTGAAACACCGAGGGTTCTGCCCCCGAGGGCCGTCTGCGCGCATGTCGTTGAGTTATTTTTCAAGTCTAAAACAGCCGTTATCTTTCCATTTCTGGAGCGAGGCCTCTTTGAGGGGACGTTGAGCAGGGCTTTTGACGAGGGGGTTGTTGATTTGGGGACGAGGACGCCTGCTGAGGCTTGTCTTTGGGCTATGATTGCTCTTGTTGTTAGGACGACTGATGCTCAGAATTTGGGGTTTTCGTTTCCGCCGAGGGACTGTGTGAATGAGGCCTCGAGGCTGTTGGGGGTTGTGAGTGGTATCACTAGCTTGGACAGCTTGCAGGGAACCCTTCTTCTGGTAAGTGATAAGATAACCACCAAGTGTCGTCAGTGAAGCTGACGAAACCAGTGGGCAAGTCAAAAGACCAGAGGACAATGCCGCGAAGCAGCTGTTAGCTTCGCGAGCGCATGTCGCATGGTATGTGATCTAGGTGGCCATTTCCCTCTATCGCGACCAGCAATATTTCCCCAGCACATTCCAACATTCGACGACCAAACAAGACTTCACATCCGGAAATTATTCTGGATCTGCTATTGCTACGACAAGGACATGTCTCTACGAACAGATAAACCGCCGCTGCTCACCTCAGATCACTGTGATATAAGTGATGCTGAAGACCAGACTCTATGGTACAGTCATCCGCGAGATACAAACCTAGCGAGAATCAAGGAAAGCGCAAGCAACATTCTATGCTCTCCACGAGCGTTCAAGTACACGGAGGGCGAACTTCTCGCGCATGTTCGACAGCTTGACGATGAGCTTGAGGAATGGCGCTTGTCAGTTGATCCACGCTATCGACCGCGGTTATCGATCTTATCAGACTTGTCGTTCTCACTACCTGCTGCTATGGATTTGAAAGATCGAACATATCTCATAAACTTGCAGCTTGATTACCTCTTCACCATCATCAACATTCATACCCTGGTCCGCAAATGCGGCGACTTGGAAGAGAATCTCCCAGACGATCTCCACAGCGTAGTCCACTCCAGCGCTGATCTCTCCATCGAAGCAAGTCGTTCCATCTTCCGAATACTGGACACGATAGTGGATCTCTGGAAAGAAGATTCATTATGGATAGTATCACACTATGCACCTATGGCTGCGATGCCACTCTTTATGAACATTCTTATCCACCCGCTTGGCTCTTCGGCAGATAATGACTTGCATATCTTATCGTCGATAAGCAAGATCACGCGCAAGGTTCCTTCTGATAGGCTTCCGATGGAGGAGATTGAGCATATCCAGGAGATCAGTGAGTTTGTGATGGAGCTTATACGATTAAGTCATAGTGCGGCTTGGAAGGTCAAACGCGGCGAGAGAGAGCATGATCTTGATATTATTCATACATAGTAACAGAAATAGAGAATACACGATTTAAATGGTTATTCGGTTCTCAAATGGTCGTTGTGAGGATTGTCTCACAAGGACGGTACGTCTTTCACTTGGCTAGTAATATCGAGCACGGGTGAATAAGTTTCATCTTGTAAATCATATATTCATGTGATGCTGTCCGCAATTGCACCACAACGGGTTCCTGCCAAGATACCAACCTTGCATAGGTGGATTCAACTGACGATCTCCCAGGTGGTTTCAGCTTGGCAATAATAAGTCGTTCTAGGAATGTGTCAGACTCAGAACAAAACTTATGACAGAGGCCACCTACCCGATACTATATCTTCCCTCATAAAGGACTTACTCCTCACCCATAAGGTGTGACAAGTCCCGAGGGCACTTCCGTCCACTGCAAATCCACTCCCCAGCAACCTTCTTACAAGAGCACTGCCTCTTCTCCAGCCCGCTCTCCTCAGCCGGCAGACTTCTAGGACACTTAGGCCCACCGCACAACCACTCATCTCCAACCTTGTGGCACGAACACTGTCTCTTCTCAAGCTTGTTCTCCTCGGCAAGATCGCGGGGACACCTGGGGCCGGTGCAGATCCACTCGTCGCCGACTTTCTTGCACGAACACTGGCGCGGGATGAGGTCGCGCTTCACCTTGTCGTAGCACTTGGTGCCGGTGCAAATCCATTCATCGCCGACTTTCTTGCAGACGCATGCGCGGGCTTGGATGTCGCTGGGGGAGGAGGGTGCGGCGACGGTGAGGGTTGCGAAGAGGGCGACTGCGAGGGGGAGGAACTTCATTTTGGCGGTTGACGGGTTGTTCAAAGATATTTGTTACTCGTTTGGGTTTGTGTTGAGATGAAATTGTGTTTGATGGAGAGAGTGTTGTTATTTTATACTTGAATCTTCAGGATCAACACTACGATATTCCAACCTCCACAGTCAACGCGATAGCCCGATCAAAAGATCCCAGAAAGATGTACCCAAAATAAGCTTGTTCACACATTTTCGGAAGTCGGTCCAGCGATAAGTCTGGCACTTTTGCTCCCTGTGCTCCTTTTACCTAGCGTCTAGACCCAAAGTGGAAGGTGAAGCAACGTCAACGCGCCCTCTGCATTCGCTGTTACCATAGCATTGGCTCTGCAGTTCGTCGTAACCACGGTATTGGAGGTGCTTCAGCGTCGTATTCGATAAGTATCGACTGATCGAGACTAAGTTGGGGGCCGAATGTGAGGTTATTCACGATGGTTTTTAGTGGCGGGCTCATTCTAGGCTGATGGGATTTATGTTGCCAAGGAATCCTTCGGCGGGAAGAGAATGGGGACTAAACGAAAACTACAGAAGTTCTTCTGCTGACCAAGATATTTGTTTGAATCAATTGAGAAGGTAGTATTTGCATCTGACACAATTGGGGTTGTCTGGATATCAGCTACGGGGGCGAGTCGTTCGTCAGCGGCAAATAAGTTCGGGTCATGGAATTGATGCCCTTAGGTCAAGTCAGTACTCCGTACTTGATCAGTGAAATCAGCCAACATGATGCTTGATGCATGAATCGCAACGAACACTAGAATAACGTGGCTCATAAATATCTAGCCAAAGCTGCTCGCAGACATGTGAGCCAACGTTGAATGATGCTTAAATAGTATACGACCACGGAGTAAAACAAGCTTGATCCGGATCTCTATCTACGCGCACGCTCCACATCGTAATGCAATCTGCCATACCAAATACGGAAAAGGGTCGATTCGGAAACGCACAACAGTTCCCGCTGACTGGCAGGGTTCACAGTGGCGATGGCTGTCGATTGGTTAACTAGCGAGACAGAACGGGCCCTCGGGCTGATACTTATGATCGCGCATATGAAGCGACAGGGCCTATATCTATGATCCCTTGTAGTCGGCCGCTGCTGTACTGAGTAATGCCGATATCTACACCTCAGATGACCCTCATGTAGTGTTAGAAGAGAACTGGCTGTATCACGAAAGAGGAAGGCAGTTTGATTGATAAGAGGCAATGATGCGTAGTATCGAAGTAGTGACTCTCGGCGTAAAGGGTTGATTGATTGAATTTTTGTGATATACGAAGACGTCTTCGAGGGATCTTGCATAACGCATGTTTATTGAGCAATGTAAATGAATACCGCAACTCTAATATGTTATGATGCAACGCTGAGACGTCATGCGACCCATCAAATGGATTCAAATATTACCTCAACTGCATACAAATTAATTCGATAATGCTGTTCTCGATATGAACCCAACCCCGTAATTTTATCACAGCTGGCCACTAGTCGTGAAAGCATCTCCACTGCTCGTATCAATCTCGACGTAGAAGTTATCCGGTATCCGTATGCCATAAGAGTACTGCGAGTAAGAATCGCCCGCCTGGACACCAACAGTTGGACCGCCCCCAGCGTCAGTGTGATAGTACACGAACCTCACCAGACCCGGATGATCCTTATACAGGCTAACCGTGAAGTGATTGGGCTCTGCTAGCATATCAACTATAGGAGCGGTGATGTACTCAACAGTCAGCGTCTGTCCCCTGGAAGTCTCGTGAACCTCGTACGAGATGCCTGAGCCGCAGGCCCAGGACACGATATAACTGTCAGCCCAGTATGGGAATATAGATACGGGCGGGTAGTAAGAAAAGGGGAGCTCGTAGTTGCCCCCGTACCAGACTGTTGGAGCTTCAAGGATTGATAACATCCCACTGACGCTAACATACACTGTGTCTGAGAGGGAGCTATATATGCCGACTTGGAAGGGAAGTTGCACTGTGTCATATTCATCCATGTGAAAGTTGCCTGAGGTGAATAGAGGTGTCGGGTTTGCGAGAACAGTGTTTGGAATGCAGCCGGTGGTGGTGGCCGCTGCGGTAGTTGTATCGGCAGTCGTGGTAGTAAGCTCATCAGTCGTTGTAGTGCTCTGTTCAGCTGTTGTTGTGCTATCTTTAGCTGTTGTAGTACTTTCATCAGAAGTTGTATTTCTGCCCTCAGTAGCTGCGGTAGTAGTAGTAGTTCCATCAGCTGTCGTAGCGCTTTCCCTCAGTGAAGTTACGATGGTGGTACTGCTGTCTTCTGATGAAGCTATGACAGTAGTAGTGCTGTCAACAGAAGTTATTGTGCTGAGTTCAGATGTTTTAGTACTACTTTCTGATGAAGTAGTCATGACTGTTGTACCATCCTTTGTCGTCGTACTGCTGTCTTCAGATGAAGCCGTGGTAGAGAGCGCAGCCCTATCAGTTTCTGTTGTTGTACTGGCATCGGCCGTTGCAGTGCTGTATTCCGATGAAACCGTGGTAATTGTAGCGCCGCTCTCAGATGGAGTCACGGTAGTAGTCGTAATGCCTTGATTTGTGCTTGTGCTATCTTCAGATGTTGCTGTAGTAATGCCTTCGGACGAAGCTGTGAGAGCAGTGGCGCTGTCACTAGCTATTACAGTGCCGCTTTCGAATGATTGACTAGCATTATCTGTTGCCGAAGTTGTAGCACTGTTCTCTGAAGAAGAGGTGGCGCTACCAGTGATTGTTGAACCCCCCTCGGTTGTAGTCATGCTGTCCACAGAGACAGGCGTAGCGCTACCGTTGGCCGTGGTTGTTGTATAATCCTTGGATTCTGATGCTGTACTATCCTCGGTCGTAGCCGTTGTTCCGTCTGTAGATGTAGTCGAGGTTTCGGGCAAGGTAGAAGCTGCATCAACCGCACTAGTAGTAGTTTCAGTTCCAGTTTTTGTCTTCCCGGCAGTTGCGGCAGTGTCAATGGCAGTTGAAGTTGCAGTGCTTATCTCAGCCTCATCTGTGTTGACGGTGGTAGAACTTTCAACATTTGAGGAGACAGCGATTGTCGTGGTTGTCGTATCAGCTGCCAAAGAGGTACTGGCCTCAGCTGCTGTCGTAGTCCCAGCCACGGTGGTACTTGTTTCGATTCCCTTTGAAGAGGTTTCAATCTGTGCAGATTGCCTCGTGCTGGCAATGGTTGACTTAATGGTGGTCGAAATGGCTGTGTTAGTCTCGGCTACATTTGTCTCCGTGTCAGTAACAGTTTCGCTCTCGGTCGGAATTGTCTCCAAGACAATTGTTTCAGAGCTTGTAGAAGACAGTGCAGAGATAGGTACTGTAGACTCTGAAGTAGTAGTCAAGGCACTTGAGGCTAATAACAATTAGCAAGACAAGACCTCACCTGAAAATGAAGTTATTCCCAGTGGCTTGGCACTACTTGAGTAGTGCAACCAACCTTAATATTAGCTTGGACTTACAGGTGCTGAAGGATAACGGTTTACACGGGCTTGCGACGACCGACTGCGCCACCAAGAAGCTCAAAGCCACGAAGGAGATTCGCTTGGATTGCATGGTGTTTAACGAGAGACTTGTAACGAGCGACACCAGTAAAGACCGAGAGAGAGAGAGAGAGGCGTGAATCACCAGCCTAAAAGCAGATGGAAAATGAAAAGAAAACGAAAAACGAAACGAGAAGCATCTTCAAAGTGGTATACCCTCATCCGTAATTCTCAGGTCATGATTTCTTTACTTTAATGAGAATCGATAGTCTGTTCAATAGTTCAGAACTAGCGGGTATAACTGTCAGAAGCGAGCAAGCAATCTTAAAGTTAAGCGAGAGACAAGCTTAAATTTTAACAATGCCGAAGTTAGCATGTTGCCTGCAACGGAAAGCATAATATATACTGAGACAATCTGCTTTTGATATCGACAAATAGAAACCCTCCCGTAATTCAAGAGAGTGGCAAGCAGAATTTGATGCAAGAAAATAACGGTCAGTCCGTATAGCCTGTGGATCTTCTTGAGCCCCTGTTAAAAACGTGCTGGGATCAAGCTATTTACGTCGTGGATACTGGGATTATTAGGCGAGTTCTGTCAGGTCCGATGGCTTTGACGAGTCAGGAAAAACCGAGGGGGACCTTGGAATAATAAAAGTATTCAGGCAAAGAGAGTGTTTCCAGTGTCGTTGACCGCATGCGGAAGAAGAAGAATTCCAACCTGGAAGATCTTGTGATCATCCGATTGACTTTGGAACCATGTACGCTCCTATTAATCGATCGTGCAACGGCTAGAAATGATGAAGTGCAATCAATGGTGGATACTATCGCTGACTATCTACGACTTCTATGGGGTCATGTGCTTGAGACAATAATCAAGGCACGCGGTAAGAACGTCGCGGAAGCTATAAAATATGTCTTTCTCTTTATGAAAACAATTCTATGATAATAAATATTACGGCGTTATTTTCACATCATCTTCTAAACCTGAGGCAATACCCTTGTTTCTCTTTCTTCGGACCTTCGTTTCTCTTCTGCTTCTGTTTGGATTGTTCTCGTATGATAGGCCCTTTCCCAAAACTTCTTAAACTTGTTGTTTGTAAACGAAGCAAGTCTATGTCCATTACTAACTAATCTCTAGGCTTTTATGGGTTGAAATACAAGCCCAGATGCTCATCCGCAAGAAGTCTGTAATGGATATTCTGAATGCCCTTGAACAAGGCCTAGCCGACAACTTGGACAAGATCTACGAGGCTAACTACCGAGGTTTCCTTACTTTAGACAATACGGCAAAGGCTATGGTTGAAGGCGTTTTCTGCTGGATTCTCTATTCGAAACGACCCTTGACTACAGAAGCTCTCAGCTCTGCACTACGACTGCATCCTGAGCTGGCTAGTCACCCTCCAAACATACGTCTTCCGGACCTGACTATGTGTGCTCGAACTTGGTGGTTCTCGACTCAGTTACCAATACACTGTGCTTGTGTCATCCCTCAGCTCGAGACTTCATGAAACATCGTGGCATGTTTTCAGAGGTTCAAGGCCATCGTTTGAAGGCTTCAGCTTTTCTTTGGACATTTTCACAGCTCACTACCGAACCCCAAGGCAGCTTCAACGGTTCAAGTGATTGATGACTTGTCGCTTTACAGCGCTATATACTGACCGCAACATCTCAAGGCGTCAGAACTGAGTAACGCCGTAACCCCTGGATAATCAACGATCCTTACTACGGCGGAGACGACGGTTTCGCAAAGGCGTACGATAAATGCACACGGCTCTCGAAGAACTTTCTGAAGGAGACTTTTGCAGAACAGTAAACGGACAATAGAGTTGGGGGTGGGGGGCCGTAGTCTGCATTAGGATCGTCTGAATAGCATCATTAGAAGCGTAATTGGTTTAGTGGTAAAATTCTCCGTTGCCATCAGTGCAGCGTCGGGGAGCCCAGGGTTCGATTCCCTGATTACGCAATGAGAGAGTCGAAGCTCAAGATATATCTTTTTGTTCGTGGAGGAGGTCCTGTGAGGAGACATCTTGTTGTTCCGTGGAAGGTTGCGTACGCGCTGAGTGCGAACCATTATTTCTTCCGTCCACATCCTGAGTCTAGTGGCGAGGATGAAGAGGCACAGGACGCCCCACCACAAGGACCAAGTGATAAATAAGAAAGCCAGAACATTCAAGACACGCATCCACTGGTTCTCGCTGCGGGAATCGGAAACATACCGGTTGTCCGGCAAGGACTACAGGAAGACCACATCGACGAGGATATCATTACAAACGCCCTTGTCGCGGCAGCTTGACAAGGAAAGCATCAAGCCCTTGAGGTGCTCTTCGAAGAAGGCCCGAGACAGGTCATGTCTCAGGAAGCCAAAAGCAAAGGCTCTCGTTGCCAGTGTTGAGAAGAAACAGACAGAATGTCTCAAAGCCTTAGGGGACCCACTACACGGTACCGTTGCCTTTATATCATGGAGTTTTGCACTCCAGTGGGCGGCAAGTGCTGGACAGGGCATGACAAACCAAGTTCTCGAGTTAGACCTTATTTCCTGGCAGTTCACTGATGTGGAAGGTTTAGCATCGTCCTTGGGCTACTCATTGCTGGATAGCATTTACCGAGACCCCATTTCTGCTTGTAGGGATGCTCTGAATAAATCCTACTTTGTGGGAAGCGATCAGGTAGCAAGCCAGAGATGGGGCTGGATCTTGTACAAAGGACCTATGACATTGATGGCCAATCGCAGAGAATGGGGTGAATTAGCCTTTGTCGCGGCAAAACATGCTGACGTCTCAGTTCTCGACTAGGATGCTTCGTTACGGTACTAAAAGCCTCGGGTTGGGCTCCATTAAACAACAGGTCTCGCCTTAACCTTTCTAGGCAAGCAGCATAGGAAATGAAGAGAATTTGTCCTCCAGTTATATAATATTTCCACAATAAGCACCGAGATCTTAGCATATCATACGATACAGGCAATAAACTGACCAGAATAGGCGGTTTGAGCCCCTCCACGACTTCATCTACTGGTCAGCGTTCTCTCCCCCGCATTTCCTCCCCAAGAATTGCCTCGACCGTTGAAACTTAGCGGTTCTTTAAGCACTCAGGCACTCCATCGAATGTGGATCAAACCCTGTCATGACGTCTAGTCTGGGGATGGTGCTTAAAGTTGAAGAATCAAGCAAGTTCTTGGCGCACAATCTAACGAAGTTACCCCATTCAGTAACTCTAACCATTTGCACTGGAGAAAACAAATGCCATGATTTATCACCATATGCTGATCGTCAGTCTATAAAGACAACCAGCTCCTCACAATGGACTTGAGTGCTTCAGCAGCGCTGAACTACACAATGCCCAACATGCTTTCCCAACTTGTCGGCGCCTTCGCCCTCTTCACTGCGCTCCCCTTCATACAGGCTGCACCGAGTCATGACAAGCAATGCTCGACTTCGCGCACTGAGCATAAACGCAGATTATTTGTGCTCACCGACATCAGCAATGAACCAGATGACCAGATGAGTCTTGTTCGGTTGCTGACTTACGCCAACGAGATTGATATTCAGGGCATTTCTGTGACGACTTCAACATGGATGCCTGATAAGATCGACTACGAGTCTGTCGTTGGTGTTTTGGACGGTTATAAGAAGGTTGTGAATAATCTCAACGCCAATGTTCCATCTCACGCGCCTTATCCTTCATACAAGTACCTTCTTGACAGGGTTCACAAAGGTCATCCTGTTTATGGACGAAAATCACTCAACATGAGTCTGAGCGATGGTGCGAAAGCGCTCGTTAAGGCTGCTGACAAGGCGAGTGTCGAAGATCCTCTTACCGTTTCTGTCTGGGGAGGATCTGCTATTCTGGCTGAGGCTCTTCAGCATGTTTCTCGCACCCGGAACGAAGACGCCGTTGACGCTTTCGTCGGCAAGCTTCGCGTTTACGCCATTTCTGATCAAGATGACACCGGAATCTGGATCCGCCTTCGCTACCCTCAACTATTCTACGTCGTCTCTCTGCACGGCTTCAGCGAATACACTGTTGCAGCATGGAACGGTATCTCAGGCGAAGAGTATCGTAACTTTGACCACGGTGGCCCAGATTCCGGCATTGTGTCTAATGACTGGCTCGAGGAGAATATCCGACTCGGTCCTCTGGGATCTCACTATCTCAACTGGTCCTTCATCATGGAGGGCGATACACCCGCTTTCTTACCTCTTGTGCAGAACGGTCTGGGTGACGTGAATCATCCTGAGTGGGGTAGCTGGGGCGGTCGATATACCCTCCTGGACCACACGAACCAGTCTCGCGTTTATGGTGATACGAGTGACTACGTCGTTGGCGCCAACGGTAAAGCTTTCACCAGCAAGTTTGCAACTATCTGGCGATGGCGCCAGGACTATCAGTTTGACTTTGCTGCTCGCATGAAGTGGACTGTCAACTCCAACTACTCCGAGAATAATCATCAGCCCGTTGCCATCGTCAACGGGTCTTGTGGCACGGCCCCCATGAAGCTCAAGTATAAGCCTGGCAGCAGCGTTGTTCTCGATGCATCAGATAGTTGGGACCCTGATGGAGATGACCTTGAGTACGACTGGTTCCACTACCGCGAACCCGGGGGTGCATACGGCCGAGGCTTGGAAGGGTTTGACCCTTCGCTCAAGATGAAGCCAATCTTGAACCCTAAGAGCCCGAATGTCAATATTACAAATCTCAAGGATGATGGCAGCGTGGTCAGGCTGGAGACTGCCAAAAGTCTGAACGATGTAAGTCGGCCTTTTAAGACGAAGCGAGCATATGCTGACTTGCTCCTAGACAATGCACATTATTCTTGCTCTCCGCGATGTGACAGAGAAGCCTCTTGTTACCTATAGGCGTATCATTCTAGAGGCCAAATAGTTCAGGCTAACTATCCTAACTATCCTAACTATCCTAAATATCATAGAGTAGCATAAAACTGTATTTTGCTCAATATTATATTCTTTTCAAAGAATCTGATGCCATGAGCCGACTC
The DNA here is from genome assembly GCA_013623555.1 of Fusarium nisikadoi. Taxonomy (NCBI): domain Eukaryota; kingdom Fungi; phylum Ascomycota; class Sordariomycetes; order Hypocreales; family Nectriaceae; genus Fusarium; species Fusarium nisikadoi. The sequence goes on from JABFFB010000216.1 coordinate 47,884, forward strand.
TCGGTCCTCGTTACGCCCAGCTGCAAACTTCTTTAGAGCCAAGGCCATCCCAACATACCAATAGTAACAGAATCTGAGTAGCAAGGTCGTGATGACAGCTATACCCTGCTCATCTGAAAGTTCCGGACATCCCACCGGGCAACCCACCACCATATAACCATGAAATAACGCACCCCGTGGCAACACTCGCACTACAGTCCAGTGAACAAAAGGCATACTTCCCGATAAAGAGCCCATATTGTTCATCCTAGAGATCAGGATGATCGAGAAGTTGCATATTTTGTGCACTGCAGTCGATGTCATGATGCTCTCCTGCTTGTCTAGGATGTGATCATAGCCGTTTAGCCTTTACAAGTCTTGCATATAGGACTATCAGGTATTCATCGGTTTGATTTTATGAACAAATTTATTTACTATCTTAATGAAATAGTTCGTGCGCTTGAAGGCCATCGCCTCCACTTCACTCCTTTTATCCAGACAAAGGTGTCATCTGCTTTTACCGTCGTATGCTGAAATGGTGTATTCATCCATCACACGGCAGCTGCCAACAAGGTAGTCAAGCATTGGCTCGGGTGCCGAAGATCATCAAACACTCTTTAATCGTTCATTGACGCGCTTCGTCTTACCCCACCAACCGTAACCCCAGGTTCAGCACTGCAACCCTGTTCGCCGGCTAATATTATTATCAGACCATATTTGATGGAATACTGAGAGTTCAAGTGTACACGAATGTTTTGCTGTCGTCCTGGTATCATAAATAGAGGTTTTTGTTTAGGTTTATGGGATTGGTATTCTCACCAACACCAATTCTTCTCTTGCTTCCCTCTTTCTTCCAGATGATGATCCTTTCGCTCCTCTTGGCCGCAGCTACAGTCTTCCAGCTGCCGGCCGCTACTGAGACTTTCAATCAGCCTCCTATCTTTCAAGACTTGCCAGACGTTGACTTGATTCGCGTTGACGATACATACTATTACTCCGCCTCAACCTTTCACTACTCACCTGGCGCCCCTATCTTACGCTCCTATGACCTTGTCAATTGGGAATATCTCTCCCATTCCCTCCCATCTCTCGATTTCAACGACCCCAAGTTCAACTTGACAAAGGGAAGGGTGTATAACGGCGGAGTGTACGCCTCTTCGCTTCGGTATCACAAGACACAGAAGAAGTTCTACTGGCTGGGATGTATTCAGAAAAACGGAAAGACCTACGTCTATACGGCGCCGAAGATTGACGGGCCGTGGATGAAAGCCTCTACTATCTCGAATTATTGCTTCTATGATGCTGGTCTTCTCATCGATGATGATGATACTATCTACGTCTCCTCTGGACAATGGACTCCCAACGGTGCCGAGTCTCAGACATGGATCTCAAAGCTTGACGAAAATTTGCAAGTCCAAAAACAAGAGTCTGTCTTCAGGTCTAACGAAGAGCTCGGTTACATCGAAGGTTCCCGTTTATATAAGATCAGCGGTACTTACTTCCTTTGGCTGACGAACCCGGGCGTTGGCAGAGGTCAAATCATTGTCAAGTCCAGTGGTGATGTTTGGGGACCCTATGATTCGTGGTATCGCGTTCTCGAGAATAATGGAAGGCCTATCGAAGGCAGTGGATCGCCTCACCAAGGTGCATTCGTCGAGTCATCCGAAGGAGAGTATTGGTACATGGCTTTCGTGGAGCTCGGAACAAGCGGAAGGTTTCCTGTTCTTGCACTGCTGAAGTGGGATGAGGAGGGCTGGCCTAACGTCTATATGGACGGTAACGGTAATTGGAAAAGTTCTTACAATTACCCATTACCAAGGAAGAACGTGGAGCCTGTTGAAGGGACATTCGAGTTCAAAGAACCCAAGCTCCCACCTCGGTTCGAGTGGAACCATGATCCAAACAACGACAAATGGGCCACAGGGCCTGATGGTTTGGTATTGAGTACAGCTACTATTACCGATGACTTCTTCTCAGCCCAGAACACACTGACACACCGTATCCTTGGCCCGCAGTCCAACGTCACCATTGAGCTTGACTACTCCTCGATGGTAGACGGGGACCGCGCGGGATTGGTGTCACTGATGCTGGCTGGATCGGCATCGCCAAATACGGTGACTCAACAACACTGCAGATGGTTGATAATGCCGAAATGGACCCTTCCAACAACTTCGTCACAACCTCCAAAGGAAAGGTCATCGCAAGCAAGTCTATCTCTGGTGGCAAGATCTGGCTGCGCTGCCAAATTTCCACGGTTTCCCCTAACCACTCAACCTTCTTGTATAGCACGGACGGCAAAGGCTTTGTGAAGTTTGGACAGGAGCACGTTACCAAGCAGGGCGGGGTTTGGTTCACTGGTACTCGACACGGCATCTTTAATTTTGCGACCAAGAAGAGCGGAGGACATGTTGTCCTTGGGAAGTTTGACATTCGTCTTAGTTAGGCCTTCGAATCTTGTTTCAATCAAGCTGTACGTGCGTGGAGTTCAGCGGAGGCTGCTGGGTCAAGTTTCTGCAGTGTTGATGAAGATAATAAAAGTCGCACATCCTTGCCAAACTGAGGACCATAAGAAGGCAATTGAGCTCGCATTGAAAGTAAAATCACCTGTTGTCATAATGACTTGCCTGGTGCCTCACAGACCCAACTGAATTTATAATAATAATAACAAGACCTTAGTGGCAACCCCGGATATCTTGTTTGGAAATAAAGAGGTTGGTGCTTTACCTAGGTTTTTTTGTTATTTACTATATAGGCCCTAAGCTTTCTAGCCCCCCCTTAAACGGATACTGAGCCTGAAGTCATTGAAACCAGTTCCATTGCGTCTTTCAGAATGCTTGTCCTCGGTCTAACCCAGCCACGTTGGTTGATTGGGCAATCATCCGACCCTACCAATAGGAACAAGATCGACACGTATGGGGGATGCCTGGATGTATGCTCAGCATAACCTCCACGGAAAATCCCCCTAAGCATCCATTCTCCCTTCTTGATTCTCTTAAAGACTCCATTACCCTCTTTTACTGCGCTGATTGATAGTAAACCTCCATCCAATGGCCAGTACCCTCCCGCCCGAACTTCTCACCAAAGTGTTTGAGAACATTCTCCCTGTAGACAATCAGAGACCTGCGGTCTATTCTTGTCTGTTCGTTAACAAAGAATGGTATGGCGTTGCTCTTCGCTTGCTCTACAAGGACCTCGTGTTCTTTTTCGGCCCTCGACTGGATCTCTTCATAACATGTCATGATCGATGGGCCGTTTCTTCTCTGACACGGTCTTTCACTGTCTACATAAACCGCCCACCTGCATCACCGGGAGGGCTCTACAGCGACACTCAGCTTTCATTCCTTCAACTGGCGGCAGATGTGATTCCGCGCATGAACAACCTCAGGTCCCTCTCTCTAGCGCGCCATCACCAAGTCCCGCCCTGCTCCATCAAGAAGCCAATTGTTTCAGCCATTCTGAGAAGCATTCCGCCAAGTTGCACAAGCCTGGAACTTGCTTTGGGAACGTCGGATATGACGGATATTGACGGACCTGAGCTTCATCTTTGCGAGGATTTGCGCCCCCTACTGCCCCGTATGCAGCATGTTCACATCGATATGAGCTCTCTGTGCGATGCAATGTTTGGCACCTGGGACTCGGATGACTGCTTCCACCCCATTGCACTGCCAAATCTTCAAAGTCTTCACATTCCTTGCGTGGGCATGCAGAACAAGACACCATGTCCAGAACGCCATCAGCAGAATCAGGGGTCACTCTGGAAACCGATCATTACGGCTTTACAGCTGGTAGTTGAGCTGTCAGATACTGCTGATGCAGATGTCACCGTATTGGGGTCAGTGGCGCCGTTCAGCTCCTACAAGCTGGACATTTACACTACACTGTTGCGCTGTCATATAAAAAAGGGGCGGACTACGACTTGGGCGTTCTCCACTACCAAACACGTAGTTAAGGGTGAGCTGCAAGGTCAGACTTGGAAGATGTCGCTCATCTATATGCGTTTGGTCCAAGACACGTACTTGACGGAGAGGAAGTGGACTTACCCGTTAGCTGCCGGACGGCCGTGGAGAATACTGAATACGGACGCGAGGCTACCTGCACCTTGGACTAGCAGTGCAGAATGGATGCCAGATGAGAAACTTAAGATCAAGACCTGGGAGAAGTGGGTGAAGGCAGGTGAAGTGCCCATGCTGTTGAAGAATGAGGAACTTGCGGGGATGAGGCTTATAGATGCAGAAGAGCGTGAGGGATATGAGGAGGTTTGTTTGGTGGAGAAAACGCCGGCTGGGTTTGCCAGACCAACTCGTTTGCACCGAGGTCAGCTTTTCAGGGCAAAAGAACCATAAAGCGCTGGGTATAAAATAGTTTTATAAGGCGACTTCGCTAGCTCACGTAAGCTACGAGGATGCAATGCAAGGATGCAGGATTTATGCCAAGAAACTTCTTTATAAATATGGTAACTAAAGATTACAATAAAAGCCAAAAGAATAACACCCAAAGACCTCAAATAAACGTCATAATAAGATATACTAAGCTGACCTAAACCCTTTTATCACTTTGATCAGAGGGCCTAGTTTTAGTTGCTGAGAACAGGGGACTGTCCGTCCCACTCATTGTTTTCAGCTGCATCGACAAGCCACTTCCCAACACTCCCCCTTGTAATCTTTGGCATCCAAGCACAACCCTTTCCATCTTCCGGCCAAACCTTGACCGGCTGGGCCTCACCCTCGGCAAGCATAACAGGTCGAGAAAGAACAAAAGTCAAGCCGCTCTCTCGCACCAGGCGGTCAACCTCGTTATGGTCCTTGAGACCAATACCCATGCTTCCGTGGCTGAAGATCATCTTGCCAGGAAGATTCATGGAGCGCCACGATGACCCAGTGCCTTGAGCTGAGTTCACCACAATCTTTGGGGTGATGCTGGCTTGAGAAATAGCTGCGAGGAGAGCGCGCATGCTCACAGCCATGAAGTCAGGTGTGGTATCGGGATGAAGAGCAGCGAACGGCGACTCTGTGACTCTGACCTGTGCAAGAGCTGAGATGACTACCTGAGGAGGCTGAGGTGTTGTAAGAGCCTGGACGATATCGGACTCTGAGGTTGGTGTTCCCTGAACGAGGGTAAGGTTGGAGTGAGAGGGAATTTTGGCGGAGTTTGTATTGCGGACGAGAGCAGTGACTGTGTGACCGCGGGATAGAGCCTCTTGAACGGCCAGAGAGCCATTGCGGCCTGTTCCGCCAATGAAGAGGAAGTGCATTCTGAAAGGAGGCTTTGGTGGAGAAGCGGTAGTTGGTGTTAGGGTAGATCTGCGTATATCACTGATGTCAAGCGAGGATGATAGTGAAAGAATCAGAGTCAAGGTTGATTGTACAAGTTATTGGGCAAGATTAATGTGAGTGAAGTGGTGAGTAAATCTACTGCGTGTCGCTTTCGTAGTCTTTATAGCAAATCCCCTTCCATTCCCCCCTCTTCACCCGGCCGAGTCATTCGGTCCCGACATCTCGGCCGGGCGGCTAGTACGGCTGCGCAAAACCCGCGCCACAGCTTAGAAATCAGCACTAACGAGTCCGAGGGGGGCCATGAAGAAGCGATCCAGCCTATCGAAGACATCCTAGAATGTGTTAGAGGCTGTGCTGACTGTAAGCCGGCCGAGAAGGAATAGATATCGGCCGGATGGATTGACTCGGCCGGTAGAAGAGGAGTTTTGGATAACATGATTGGTTGGGACGGATGTTAGCGGCACGATTGTGTGAGAATGAAGGGATTTTGGGCAAAAGACCGACGCCGAGGAAATTGCCGCAGGACGAGGATAATTTAATTCGAGGATGTTGCGAAGATTGGGGAGGAGGGTGCCTGACGTGATTATGTATATATAGGAGGCCATGGGCGAGGTTGTGATGCATCAGAAACTCATCAGTCACACAAGTCTTCACATCTCACTTGCACCCACTCTCAGAACACCAACACAACACTACACTATATACATCTTCAACTCCAAGTCTGCCTCTTATTCAACATCAACATGTCATCTCCACAAGTCGCCATCATCGGAGCAGGCCTGTCAGGTCTCGCCCTAGCCCTCGCCCTGCACCAACAAGGCATACAATCCATCGCCTACGAACAACAAAGCGCACCCCTTGACATAGGCGGAGCAATCATGCTATCCCCCAACTCTCTCCGTGCCCTAGACAAGCTCGGCGTCTTCGAACGCATGCTCCCCAAGTCCTACAAATTCCAGGACTTGTACTTTTACTCCCAAGATGACAAACTCGTTGACGTCTTTGAGTTCGGCAATCAAGAGAGGTATGGATACTCTGGTATTCGTGTCTATCGCTTTGAGCTCATTAATATTCTTCTTGATCTTGTCCGTGAGGCGGGTATCAAGGTTGAGTATGGGAGAAAGTTTGAGAGTATTGTTAGTGAGACGGCGGATAGCGTTACGTGGCGCTTCACAGATGGGAGTGAAGAAACCGCCGGTCTTCTTGTTGGTGCGGATGGTATTCACTCTCGCGTCAGGAAGTATCTTCATCCAGACCTGGAACCAAAGTTCACCAACATGATCGGTGTCACAGCTGCTGTTCCGGCAAAGCAGCTCAAGTTGGAGAGCAATGAGTACAAGCTTCCAGCTACCTTTATGCATGACAAGCGCGGCGCCTTCGTCATTGCGCCGCAGTTGGCTGATGGCTCAGAAGTCCTTATTGGAAAGCAGAAGGTCTTTGTTGGTGAAGATCCAGGCCGTGATGCTTGGAAGGCCATGAACTCTGATAAGACGTGGTGCGTTGACTTTCTCCGCGAAGGCAACGAAGATTTCCCCGCCATCGTCTCAAACTCTACCTCAGATATCTCGCTTGATAAAGTCAACCTCTGGCCGTTTTACCTCCTCCCCAAGCTTGAGACTTGGGCTTCTAGCGATAAGCACGGCCGCGTCGCTATTCTCGGCGACGCAGCACATGCCATCCCTCCCACCGCCGGCCAAGGCGTGAACCAAGCTTTTGAGGATGTATATACATTCGCTGGTGTTTTGGGTCAGTTGAAGGAGAAGAAAAGCGAGGGTCTTAGTGATGCTCTTGGACGATGGCAGAAGGGAAGGCAGGAGCGTGTGGATAAGATCATTGAGTTGAATAACGAGATTAACAAGAGGAGGATGCCTAAGCAGGCTGATGTCGAGACTAAGCCATTTGATATCGATTGGCTTTACTCGGTTGATTTGGATGAGATGGTGGGACAGTTTGTTGGTACTGATTAAGAGAGTTCACTTGGATGGAAGAGCGAGGATTGAGGCATATCATTAGATTAAAGAATAATAAGTCATTTACTTGTCTTTGCGTTTCTCGCAGTTTCCCCCATCAAATTGGGTACCTCATTGTTGACCCTAGCCTCTTGAGATAGTGATAGGGCCAGCCGCTTCAACTGGTATTTGCATATCGAGGCCCCCATTTCATCGTCACCCATATTCCGACGCACTCATCACTGGACTCTAAACTCCCGTCCAGGAACCCCTGCGAGCCTGTCCTTCTACATCCAAGATGGCCGAGTTTGAACACTTGGTAATCCGCTGGATTTTTCTGTCGTGGTTAATCGCACAGACCAGAAGGGGACAGGGAGTGTACCCGGCCAGCACTTGTATAAAACTAATATTTTGTTAGATTTGAATAACAGACCGAAATCTGTCGTGCCATGCTTACCACCACCACCTCATTCTCGTCTTTCCAAAGCTACAATTCTATGCGGGCTATCCATTCCTCGCTTCCAAGACCAAAAGACGCCTTGAAGCCATGGATATCTGGCCAGTGCCATACTCTAAGACAAAACCGGAGAGCTTTCTAGAGTTGGGGCAAAAGACAGCATGGCGCCGCGAGATTGTGTATAAGTTAACTTCATCGTCTTCAACCTGCCAAGTCAGTTTGTATGGTGCGCGGGTGTTTGACAAGAGGTGCATCATGTACTCCATGGTCAGAGAAGCTCCTGGGAAGTGCTCCGACGGTTTTGTGAGAACGTAGGTGTAATCACTAAGTTCTATGTGCTGATTTAAGCTCTCAGCCACAAGTCTCTGCTGCAAATAACTCATCTAGCTCACAACTTGGACATAATACCGAAATGCCTGACATTTATGAGGGGATTTAATAAGATAAATAAGACTATATACAGCCTATGTATCTGATTTGTGATTGAGAATAAAACTTACAGGCACCCTCCCTTACTTCTATGCAAAAACTACCTCGCAGCAGTCAACATAGAGTGACTCAATCCCCTGCCCTCTACTCTCTTATTTATCACGCATAGAGCAGAGGTATGCTTCCCTCGACGGTTAGGGTGTATCCTTATGTTGATCAGCCTACAGTTCTTTGATGAACCCAACCTCGACTACTTTGTCGGCGTCAATATCAAGATCGGCAAGCTTAGTTCGAGAGTTTTCTCGCAACCAGAGAAAAGCCCATAGTAGCCAGGACCGGAGATAAGCTTTGGGGGATAGGCCACTTGGCCAACCAATTTTAAGCGTCTCTTTACCAAGAATGTACACAGTTGGAGAGTCCCGTGAAGATTGCATCGTCTCTAGCTCGGCAGCTGTCGTCTCGTTGCGTTGACCCCTTGCGATTGAAATCGTAATCTGCTGCACAACGTCCTGAGCGAGACCTGGATACAAAATATTGTCTGTGTAGCCATGGCGCAGTGTGACAGCATAGCACGAATCGATCTCAGAGACGCGTCTGATAACATATCGATCGGTCACTGGGACTGTAGGTACCGGAAGAGGACGCATGTTGAAGAGAACAACGACTGCAGGTCGCGCGGCGAACTTGATGACGAACTGGAAGAAGGAAGGAGGAAGGGTATTCGCAATGCCAGATTTGTCAAAGAATATTCCCAGACCTGGGACAGTAGAGATAGGAGTTCCACCAAATGTAGACGTTAAAGCCACAGGGGCTTTCGTGGCAGTGGTAGGAAATAAGAGCGCTTGGGGTGAAAGTTGATCTTGAGACTCTGCTTCCCACTGGCATTCTTTCCCGAAACGCCACAGGATAAAAAGACAGGAGAGCATAAAGGCTAGAAGAAGGGTGAACCATGCGCCGTCTGGAACCTTTTCATAGACTGAGGATAAAAAGGCAGCATCTAAACTGGCAAATACCAGCCAGAGGGGCACAACTATGTATGCAGGAAGTCTCCAGACGAGGATTGCGACAAGGGAAACCATGCACGTCGTAACTAAGTGAACTTAGCTGGAATTTGTATCGCTGTTGGAGTATCAACTTACTAAAAGTGACAGTGATAACGCAGACACCATATGCGTTGCCAAGGGAGGTGGTCTATACAGTTGTGAGTAGTTACCCAAACCACGAAATCATTGAATACGTACATTATTGTATACTGCTGTGATGATGACCGTACCAATCATAAGCAGCCAATTTGCCATTGGCATGTACACCTGCTCGTGAAAAGTGTGACTAGTATGAATAACTTTGATATGAGGAAAGTATGAGAGCCGCATGATCTGAGTAAGAAGCTGAAATGTTGAGGTTATCATGGCTTGAGAAGCGACAATCGCTGCAAGAACCGCGATCACCAAGCTAAAATACAGAGTTCCTGGAGGCACTGTATTAAAGAAGGGGTTGGTGAAAGCCTGTCTCGTCTCATCGTGAGATATATACGCAGCCTGTCCTATGTATGCGATGAGCAGGCAAGGATAGACCAAGCATATCCACGATAGCTGCACTGCACGTTTACTGAACGCTCCCAGGTCCGCGAACAAGGCCTCGACGCCTGTGAAAGCCAAGAGCAGACCGCCCAGGGATTTCCAGCCCTCGTGTCCGTTGCGTACAAGGTATGAGAAAGCATAGTGCGGGCTGAATGCCTTGAGGACAGTGTAATCGTGAACAGCGAGGTTGTAGATACCAGCACACAGGTTGAACAGTAACCAGATGACGACAATCGGTGCAAACATGGTACCGATCTTTGATGTACCAAATGGCTGGATGAGGAAGAGTGCAACCAGTATGCCGCACGATATACCGACAATGGCAGAGGTCCCCAGGTTGGGATTGGCGACTTTGATTCCTTGGATAGCTCCAAGGACAGACTGAGCTGGTGTCAGCACGCCATCAGCCATGACCATAGAGACACCCAAGACGCCTATGAATTGCAATAGAAATTGGATCGTCCTAGACTTCTCAAGAAGCCCACGAAGACTCTTGCCGCCAGTCTTGAGATCACCGGTTTCAAACCGCTGCAATCGAATCCCATGTATCTCTCTCGGATCACGCCTCGAAATATTCGTATATCTCGCCAAGAGACTGTAAAGAGCAAACGTGCCCCCCTGTCCATCGTCATCGGCACTGAGGACGATGAAGCAGTACTTGACGGTGACGATGAGAGTCAGAGACCATATGATGATCGAGAGAGAGCCGACGAGGTCTTGCCACGAAGGTTGGGCCGAGAAGGTGGACGAGTAGACGTAGAGAGGCGAGGTACCAATATCACCGTAGATGACGCCTGTAGCTTGGAAACTGAGCCACAGCAGTACCATGCCCCCGTATGTCTATGGCAATCAAAATCAGCGGCGCCTTCACATCTTCTGCGGTCAAAGTTACTTGCTTGCTTGCGTGGGCCTTGCAGATCGTTTTCTGCAATGGCACGGGCTTTTTCCTCATCGTCGTCAATACCAACGAATGCATCGCTGGCGTGTACACCAGACTCAGCCTGAGCCATTTTGGGATTGATGAGACGGAGAAATTTGGAAGATCGAAGAAATGTTACGGTAAAATTTTGGGGTCCAGCAGGGTCCAAGGTTCCATGCAACATGTAGTTATATTGCTATTACACTCCGTAGTAAAGAAGACTAAGCTACTTTGGATTTTTTTTCCCGGTTAAAACGAACTGCAGTAATGATAAGACACGTAATATTCAGTAGAAATACTTTTCAGCCTATGACCAACACGGATATCATGACCGGAATTTGGTACCACCTCAACCTCACATCTGCATAAGAAGAAGCGCCCGCAACGAGGTTGTTGCGGGCGCATCAATGACTCAAGATAATGTACGGCCATGTAAGCAAGGTATTTAATTCGAGTAGGACATATCACATGCATTGTCGAATTTCTGTGACAATGAGATATCGCCAAGAATGTGTCAAACGGTTTTACTAGCAGCTGAAAGCTTGGCTTTTCATTTGAGCTGACCCCTGGCGAGGCAGATGCAGACGCGGGATTTTCCTCATGAGACTCTGACAGCCTGACCGAGGACAAGGATAGGAGGATCGCTTATTTTTCCAGACTCTCTGAATACTCGTGGGTGACTCTACTGGCCGTGGATGTATGAGGGAATAATCATCCCAGCAGGGATTAAGCCTCATGGATGGGCCCTTGGCTTATCTTGACACCTCTGCCCTCCACGTTATCCCACTCATCTCACCACCAACACAAGCAACTCCCTCATCGTCTTTATTTTCCCCGCTCCCTCGGGTATGATTCTAACGCCAGCTTTGATTGCCAGAGAAAGCAATAGCGAGCATCATAAACCTTCGGTCGTTTTCATCATTCTAGGCATTGTCGCATTTGGCCTCGTGCTGATAACACCATTTATTCTTTGCAAAAGGGGATGTCATAGGCCAGAGCCCTATCAGCTTGACGTCCCGGTGCCGCACCGGGCAAGCAACACATGCCTCACCCGGGACGCTTTGAACTTGATACCGATAACTTGCTATCGAGAGACACCATCGGTTCGAATTGATGCTCTGAAGCAAGGCACCAACTGCTCAGTACAAGCGAGCGCGCCAAGTTGTCTTATCTGTATTAATGAATTCAAGCAAGGTGCCCAGACTCGCGCTCTACCATGTGGTCATCGCTTCCATCCCAGATGCATTGACCCATGGCTTCTGGAGCGATCTATAACTTGCCCAGTTTGGTATGTCCTTGTTAGCTATGATTCATTATCTACCAGCCGCGGCTTACTCCTGTAGTCGTGCAAATGTTGCAGAGGCTCTTGTCTATACACCTGCATCCAATCTACCCGTACCTCGTCGAATGCTAAGCCGTAGACCAATAGTTAAGTTCACACTTTTCACCGGATTATTGTGCAACCTAACAGAACACCAGGCTACCTCGGAGCTTCTCCCAATCGCAAGAATTCCAACTATTCAGTCGCATGGCCCGGGTACCGCTGTTGCTGCTCGATCGTTTCAACCTCAGGAACCACCGCTGCCGGTGACGCTGGAGGCCTCGTGCCAGATTGGCTCCTCACGCCGTTTGAATACGAAATAAAAGATTCAAGTGGCTTTGAGTTGGTGACTCGGTGTAATTTTCAGCAGGCAAAGCAGGGACTTAGTTCTCTCTTACTACTTAAAATATACAACTGTTCGCTTAGAGGGCAAGGCACCTTGGCCAGAAGGCAAAGATCAATGTTAGCATTCACGGAGCCAAAACAGCGTGTAAGTTGGCAAAGTGAATGAAAATAACCTTCATCGAAATTCATTTAATTATTCAGCCACATTGATAAAACAAGTTTGTCAGAATGGTTTCTTGCGCCGATTATATTTGTAGCTCTCTCAGGGTTCATATGCGTCTCATCTCATAAATGCAACGAATAAACAAAGAGACAGGCTCAAAGAAAGAAATCGCTGTTCAGAATATCACTTTCACTACTCAGGAATTATCAATCTGCTGATCTGCTGATGGGTAGTCTTTGTGTCGGTACTCCAGCAAGAAAGTCTCATGGTAAGTGAATCGATAGACCGCTTAGTACTGACTAATTGAATAAAGAGTACTAAGAAGTATGCTCTAATAGACTAATATGCAGCTCTTGTTAAATTCGTTATTCTTTGTTGCATTTGCATATAATTCAGACCCTGACAGAACTCATCAACAAAGGGCATTGTAAGAAGTGACCAGTCACTCCGCTTGAAGGAAGATGAGTGCTTTTCGTTGTGCCCACCAGCAATATTGAAGCAATAGATTTACCACTATAAGTGCCTATTTCTATCAGTCTGGTTGATATTTATCCTTGGAGGATTTTCTCATCCCTTATCGTGATTCTATCATTAGTCTTGAGCCTGTCTCTTGTGATATTGACTGATCTCCCTTCTACAAGCAAGCACAGCGCTCCCTGTTTGGTACCGATACCAGGCCCGCAATCGTACGGGCTTCTTAGCCCCCCGCCTGACGGGAACGGTCGTTCTGCATACATCTACATTCTACATGGATGAGTCTAACTTCAGAATTAGTGGTGACACAGCCAACAACAAGCGACTCCTGGCTCGCTCCGTGCCACACTTAGCCTGGCATTATGACATCCGTGCGCTCAAGGGCATCTGTAATTGTGCCTGCGAGAGGAGTACAAAATCTGGATGCCCGACTTCGTTCTATGCTGGCGGAACTCAAAAGGAACGGAGTGAATGTCATGAGCTTCGCTGAGTATTATCACAGCTCACACCAGCTCAGGCTAGATCGCCCATGATCGCCTTTGGGTACTGGGTGTTGTCCCTAAGCTATTTGGTGAGTTCAGCCTATGGAGCTTCGCGGTTTAGAAGCCGCTGGGTGCTGACGGTTGGAGACGAGCTACAGTTTCAGGTTGCTTGGTTTGGGTTTCGTTTCTAGGTCTATGTCTAGGTCAGCTACTAAATTTGCTAAGCTTATTTTATTATAGTAATAAGAGATATTATGCAGGTCTATCAAATTTACATTAAATTAACTGAACTAACTTTAGCTAAGTTTATTTATTACTTAAAATAAAGATTCTAGGTTTTACTGTATTAAATTATATTGAATTCACTAGCTCTTTTATTCAACAACGTCCCATTATTTTACGCAACAACTTGGCAATCCATATTACAAGAACAAATTCAGTAAGTGGATATCAAAGCTAAAATGAATCTGACGTTTTCAGAACCAACCAACCACCCAAATCTCACCATCTGACCAATCACATGACTCCATCAAAGCACTGGGCCGGAAACTACGGCGTCATGCTTTTATCGTCATCAACACCAACATCAACATCATGACAAACCCATAGTCACCGCCTCACGTCGCAAAAAGACATGCCACCTCTAGGTGAGACCATCCGAAATGGCATCTCCGACTCGTTGGCGCGCACCCAGCTCTGGCTCAACACGCCCAACGGCCGTGGCGTGCTAAAGTGCACCGTGGCCTACACCATCGCCAGCCTTGCAACCTTCGTGCCCTTTTTAGCGAATTTTCTGGGCAAGCCGGAAGGCAAACATGTTGTTGCTACTATTACGGTCTACTTTCACCCTGCGAGGTCGGTGGGGTCGATGATTGAGGCTATTCTTATTGCTGTTGTTGCTGTTGCTTACGCGGAGACGATTTCGCTGCTTTCTATGGTTACTTCTGTGTTTTTCGGATCGACGATGCATCTGGTGACATTATCACATGTCTTGGTAGTTGTGTTGTTTATTGGTGGCGGCTTTGGCTTTATGGGATGGGTGAAACAACGGATGCTGAATCCGCTTGTTAATGTCGGCAGTACTCTCGCAGCTCTCGCGATCATCGGTGTCGTGACCAAAGAAAGCCACGTCATATCAAACGTGTTCTCCAATGAGAAGGTTCTGCAGGTTTTCAAGATGCTCGTTATGGGTATCACGACTACGACTGCGGTCAATCTGCTGCTCTGGCGAACGAGCGCTCGAACCTCACTCCGAGAAACGATGAATCGAGTTTCGATACCGTTGGGAGATATGCTATACATGATAACGAACAGCTTCCTCAGTGGATCTGAAGAAGGACTTGTGTCGGATGGATTTACGGCAGCATCGACTCATTATGCGAAATCATATACTCAGATGATGAAGGATATGCGAGAAGCCAAATTCGAGCACTACTTTCTTGGACATGAAGAGATATACGAGCATGAGAAGACTGTTGCTAGATCTATGGAGACTTTGGCACAGGCTTTGGGTGGTTTGAGAAACGCGACGAACACTCAGCTGGAGCAACTCAAGCACCCAAAACCACTCAGCCCAAGCGCATCTGGTACAGCTTCACCAAATATAGCGCGTCAGCTATTCGAACAGTTCAACGAGTCGATTACTATGTCTATGACAGGTGTCCGACAGAACCTCTGCAGAATTCTCCACGAGCCTCAGTTCGGGCAACCTCCTAGCTACGAAATCAACGTTGACGAAGATTTACGGCGCAACTTGATGGATTCCTTGAGTACCTTCGACACAGCGAGATCGGATGCTTTACAAGGACTTTATGACCGCATCGAACGAATGGCGTCATCCCACGAATCAACACGCGCTAATCTCGAAGAAGTCGCCGCAGCGTGCGGCCACTTCACCTTCAGTCTTCAATCTTTTGGCGAAGACGTTCTGCAGTACCTCGATGTTCTGGATGATCTGGAGTATGTGATTATACGGAAGAGCCGAAGCTGGAGATGGCTGCTCTGGTGGAAGACTGGTGCAGAGGAAGATAGGAACAAGGCTATTAGACTGTTTGAGTCTGCTGAGGCAGACACGCTAATGCGAACGAGGCAGAGGTCTGTTAGTGTTCCAGACGGCGGCTCAGCTGCGATGCCTGCGCCGGTGGATTTGAGGACGTGGTATAACGCGCCTGATCTGAATAAGATACTGGCTTGGCTCTGGAGAAATCTCTCTGCGTTTTTTAAGAAGATGGCGCGAGATGAGAGTAAGCCTCAATCTCTTCATCTACGTTCGATAACTAACTCGCGGTAGTTCAATTTGGCCTCAAAGTCGGTATAGGAGCCGCTCTATGGGCCATGCTGGCCTTTCTCGAAGAAACAAGAGAGCTATATACCGAGTGGCGCGGCGAATGGGGTCTCCTATCCTTCATAATCGTGTGCAGTTTCACAGTCGGGGCTGCTAACACCGTCAGTCTGGCTCGCTTCATCGGTACGCTGTTTGGTGCTTTGTTCTCCGTGGTCAACTGGAAGATCAGTCATGGATACGCTTTAGTACTGATCCCTCTTGGCTGGTTGACGAGTTTCATCAACTTCTACCTTGTGATTCAGCATGGCAAGGCCTCTCTGGGGAGGATTAGCCTTCTCGCTTATAATGTCTCTACACTGTATGCGTATAGAGTTAAGAGAAAGGCCGATGGGAATGACATGACGGAAGATGGACAGTTTAGTCAACCTGATATCATGGAGATCGCTAAGCGTCGAGCTATCGCCGTCACAGCTGGTATTGTCTGGGGTCTGGTTGTATGCCGCATCATATGGCCCATTTCCGCCCGTCGCAAGTTCAAGGAGAGTCTGTCTGTTCTCCATCTGCAAATGGGTCTTATCTGGAAGCGAGGGCCCCTCACCGTCCTCTTTCGCAGCGAAGGTTCCCAGAGCTACCTCAAGTCGGGTGAACAGGCTGCTCTGCAGAGATATGCTGCAAATCTGGACAGCTTGAGATTAACTGCCGCTTCAGAGTTCGAGCTACGTGGCCCGTTTCCTATGGAAGTCTACGGTCGTGTTCTGAAAAGCACTATGCGTATCCTCGATGGCTTCTATAATATGAGTCTCGTTGCATGTCGAAAGGGTCATCTCACAGAAGGTGAGAGGGCATTGCTTGAATACACCGCTCGCGAGCGCGCTATTCTGTGCGATCATATCTGTCAAGCTTTCCAGGTCGTTGCTAGCTCGACGATGTTGGAGTATCCCTTCGCAGATGCTACACCAAGTATCGTGTCAGCACGTGAGAACTTGTTGAGTAAGATCTTTGAGTTCAGAAAAGAGTATCCTAGGAGATTAATCAACGAGGGCGGTGAGAGTAGTGATTCAAATAACTTACTTGTTGAGGAGAAAGATTATGCACTGCTCTACGCATATGCGCTTGTTACTGGGCAGGTCGTAGATGAGCTACGATTGATTGGAAAGGAGATAGGGAGTCTGTTTGGTGTTTTGGACGCGGATACCCGACTTTTGCAGTAACAGATATGGAATCCTCCCTAGAGTAGATCACTTCATAATAACACATATCAGACTTTCGCAAATGCTACATAATTCAAAGTCTATTCATGTACAGACTTCATAACCCTCAAGGAGATGACTCAAACAAAACCAAATCAGACCCAAAACTAGAACTTGACTCCAGACCTGAGCTGGGAGTTGGTTGGTAGAGGTGCCTGAGGCATATATTCAAACTCCTGTAAGGTTGTGTCGTCTTTGAAACCGCATCGTTTAGACACCTTTAGTTTGAAATATTGTGCTGGACCTTTCAAATACCTCTTTTCGCAAGCCTCTGACATACTTCAAGATTACGTTACTATCAGGCAACATGTCCGATGGACTCGTTTTCAATGCTCACAATGTCGGGTTCATGAGTAGCTATCTGTCAGCAGAGAAAACCGTTGACAAACAGCCCATTCACATTCTTTGGACCACTATATTGAGTACCTAGTTTCCCATTATTGGGGAGAAAACCCACAAGCTTGTCATGAAGGCCTTCACGTCGACCGATAATCAAGAAGCCGACGCCATCCTTGTAAAGTTCCCGTACGTCTGGGCTAAATCCTCGGGCGAATTCCAAGAGCATGAAATCTTCGTTGCTCAATGCAAGAGCCGGGACCACGACACGGCCGAGGGTTGGAAATTGGCCGCCGACCAACTGAAGGATTACGTGCGGGATAATAATTCCGATGGATCATGGACGATGTATGGGGCTGTCGCTATCGGAACCAAAGTCCAAGAATATGAATGGACAGACGAAATAACGGCAACGCCTCTGAAGCCAATCTACTGGCGATTGGACCTTGGTAGCGCTAAGGATCGGTGCATGTTTGAGAAAGCCATGGAGAGTGCCAGATCTGGGGGCTGGGAATATGCACGAATGTATAAACAATTGTCTGTGTATTGAATCAAGTGGTATAGTCCACATGATCAAGTTTGGACAAGCAGAAAGGATAACAAGATACTAACTAAGTTATTTATGTTGATTTAAGCTCTCAGCCATAAATCTCTGCTGCAAATAACACATCTAGTTCACAACTTCGTAAAATAGCAACTGAGGGTGTTCAGGAAGAGGTCAATGAGTTGGCGGGATAGACTTCAAGATACACGTAGCTGGAATTTTCTACTAACCTTATTGGACAGTCAGTACAGCAAAAGCTTCCTCTTCATTAGCGAGTTATCTATACATCGTGTGTAAAAGCTTCTATTTTGTTCTCGAACCTACTTGCTGAGAAGTCCTATCAGATTTAGCCTCTTGAAAACCAAACGCAAGGCTCCCACTCAACATGAAGAGAATATGCATTAGCTTTCACATCTCTCATAGAGAAAAGCTTCCATTCCGAACTGATCAAACTTCCTACTTCCCAAACTCAAGATGATTCGGGTATATATACCAGCTACGGGATGAGTTTTCGAACTTATTCACCTATACACGAACCCCATTTCATACTTGCTGCAGTATAGCATCCATAAAAAATGCCTACTCACAAAGCCTACTCACGAGGTTGTGAAAGCGACTCCGATGTCGACGCTGAGAGTGCTCACCCATTTGATACTATTTCTCTACACGATGAGATTGAAGACTCCGTTTACTCCTCATCCGAACTTTCCCAGTCAATCTTCTTAGACGACGAGTCAGAATGGGGCCCATGGATCTGTGTCTGGGGATCATTTCTCTTTCTCATGTCCTCCGCTGGTTCGTCTCACGCCCCCCAGTGGTGTCAAGAAACATCTGATTGGACTGCCTCAACATGGACTGTTATATCAGATGCTTTCTAGCACTGCCTCCCCCTAACAGAGTTAACTAACACCTGAACCACAGGTTTCAACGCCTCCGTCGGCATCATCCAGTCGTATTTCAGTCTTAATCAGCTAAAGGACAACTCTATGAGTGAAATCGGCTGGATTCCCGGTATCTATCTATTTCTCTCCATGGCCCCAGCTTTCCTGTACGGTGCTCTGCTCGATCGTTACGGGCCTCTGGTCTTAAGCGCAGTCGGTTGCATCTGCTCAGTCGCCAGTTTTGTCTTGATGGCAGAGTGTAAGACATACTGGCAGTTCATGCTATGCCTTGGGGTCCTGGGCAGTATTGGCAATGGCATCAAGAACACTGTTGCTGTTGGAGTAGTGGGAAAGCTGTTTGTCCGACGAAGAGGTTTGGCTATCGGCACTGCTGTTGTGGGAGCTTCCCTTGGAGCTACCATATTTCCGCTTGTTCTTCGCTCAACGTTTGAGAGCGTTGGTTGGGCTTGGTCCATGAGGATTGTGGCCATAGTGGTTGGCTGCTTGACAAGTGTAGGATTCCTCTGTTTCCTACCCTTCAAACGGCTTGCTTTCTTCATCGCCGACAGTCGGGACGAGTTTGAGAAGTCAGGGTCGGCATTTTCTCTCTCGGCTTGGAAGAATCGCAGCTTCGCTTTTGTGTCCTTTGCGATCAGCTTGATGGAGTTTGTGAACTGCGGCATGGGTTCTCTGCTCCCAGCTATGGCAGCTAGAGCTGGACTCGCCTCCCAGGATGCCTATGCTCTTTTTGCAATCATGGGCGGTGTCTCATGCGTCAGCCGTGTGGTCATAGGTCCTTTGAGTGATCGCCTCGGTGGAATCAACTCCATGGTCGGCACGCTGGTCCTGATCGCCACCTTGATATCCGCCGTTTTCATCCCTTTCGGCACGACATCTGCCCCCGTACTATACGCGTTCTCAGCCATCTGGGGTCTCCTCGGAGGATGTTTCTATACGCTGGCGCCAGTAATCGTGGGCAACACATGCGAGCCAAAGGAATATGCAAGATTTTATGGTATGTATCCCATCAGCAGCATATAAAGGCAAGACTAACAACTACCCAGGCTCTGCCAACTTTTTTACAGCATTATTGGTACTTGTCTCCAACCCGGTGAGTGGTATCATGTTGGAAAAAATGGGCGAGAAGCCTCTGGCGTTCTTCTTTCTTGGCATTGCCGTTCATGCGGCGGTGGCGATTACAGTCGCTCGTGGACTGCTTCTAGGTAGCTTTTCCACTTTAAGGGCAAGGATCTAGAAGCTTTTGTTGTGAATATAGATGAGGTATGGTTCACAAAATGGAGTAGATGGGCGATGCGTTTATTGGTGGGAGGTAGAGAATGGTTGCGATTGAGTAATATTTAGTAACAGAAATGGACAGAAATAGCATTCACAGTTCGATGTCAATCGGCAGGCCTCATTAATGATCCGAAGTCGGTCGTCGGGTTGACTTCTCGCCGGCTCGTGGGTCGTGGCGCACATCATAGCGTTCAGCTCGGTATCTGTACCAGTAAGAATACCTCATGTTATCTAATCAATCTGATCTCTCTCCAGCATCGCGCATTAGATCCAAACCATCGAGCGGTTAGTGGCGTGTTTGCGGGATCAATTCCGCCTTACAAGCTCAGAGTACCTCACCGCGCTCCCATTCAATTGAGATGAGTTGCTTCACAACAGTGGGAAGTGGGAAGATGCTTCGTTTAATCCTTGCTCACGTTAAACCCAGCGGGCGCTTCTCAAAAACACCAACGGAAGTACGGCTGTCAAGGTTAATTTTGACCAGGTACGGGTTTATTAGACTACCTAGTCGTAGGTAGTTAGTGCATCCTCTAGGCCGGGATGCTCCGTTTTGCTGACTGCCGACCTTGATGGGGTCTGTGCTGTCAGCTGAGGTGATGCCGGGCCTTCCATGAAAACGAAGATGTATATAAGCTGAGACGCTGCTGTCAATCTACGTTTAAGATGTCGTATTGGAGTCCAAGTAAGCATGGATAAGCAGCCTCAAAAGGTGGCCGTCATCGGCCTTGGTGGGTATTCCGTAACTATCTCAATTGAAGATGGCACTGACACACTTCAGGTGTCGCCGGCCTTGTCGCTGTCAAGAACTTGCTCGAAGTCGGTTTCGACGTGACTGGATTTGACCGAAGTGAGTATGTTGGAGGTCTTTGGCATTACACCGAGCAAGACAAGACATCAGTCTTACCCAGTAAGCGCATCACTCATCCAGGTCAGGACCTGTCGCTGACTGCTCTAGGCACGATCATCAATATCTCCAAAGAAAGGGTACTTACCTCATCTCATTCACTTTGCGTCTTGACGGCAAAGCTGACTACTGTAGGCCGCTTTCACTGACTTTCCATACCCGGACTCCACGCCCAGCCATTGTCCGTCTGGCAAAGTGGAAGAGTACATTGAGTCTTACGTAGACCACTTCAACTTTCGCGATAAGCTTCGTTTAGGCGTATCAGTAGAAAAAGTACGACGCGATGATGAGGGAAAGCGCTGGGTGGTAGATATCCAGGGCTCTGGGCCTGAGTATTTCGACAAGGTTATCATCGCGACGGGCGGAAACAATCGTCCGCATATTCCCAAGGTCGAGGGCGTGGAACAATTTGAGGGCGAGGTCCTACATTCGCGCGCCTTCAAACGGTGCGTTTTCGTGGTGTGTTGATTGATTCGCAGGTTGACTGACGTGGGTGATAGACCAGAGCTCTTCAAAGGCAAGCGAGTGCTAGTTGTCGGCGTCTCTAATACGGGCGCAGATACTGCGACAACTCTTTGCGGGCATGCCGAAAAGGTATGGCTGTCTCGCAGTCACGGTGTTATAGTGGTGAGTTGCCCATGATCAATTGACCGAGTCGCGATGCTCATTGTCGCAGATTCCACGAAAGCGCGATGGCATCCCATTCGATCACACCCTCACAGCGCGCACAATGGGCTTTATGGGAATGTTTGAGAGCACGTTTCCTCGCCTGTACGAGATCATCTTCAATGCGATCTGCAAGAAAATACAAGACAGCGCGTTCAAGATGAAGCCCGAATGGGGCCTTTCTCCTGCGAATTCCGTCCTGCACACTCTCCCCGTCATATCAGATAATCTCATCCCTCTGCTTGAGGCGGGCGATATCACCTCAGTCCCGAAAATAAAGCGCGTCACAGGGCCCAGAGAGATCGAGCTCACGGATGGAACGCGTCTGGGTGTTGACACGATCATCTGGTGCACCGGATACAAGGGAGATTTCAGTCTTGTCGACCCAAGCGTCGATCCCACGCGCAACACGACGCCAAAATGGGCAGAAACAATTGGATCTCGTGGAAAACCCCTTCCCCGACTCTACCAAAACATGTTCTCTCTCGATCATCCAGAATCATTGGCCTTCATGGGCAATGTCCTCGTCGCAACGAGCGCATTCCCCATCAGCGATCTCTGCACCATGGCAATCGCTCAAATCTGGAAAGGAAATTCCTCTCTGCCCTCAATCACCGAAATGAACCGCGCCGTGGACAAGCAGCACGAGTTAATCTGTAAGCTCGCCGACGAAGGCAGCATGGTGCCTGGGTGGTTGCGACAAGCTGACTGGCTTGCGTGGGTTGACAAGGTAGCTGGGGCACAAGTGTATGAACACCTTGGGTGGGGATTGAAAGGCTGGAAGTTGTGGTGGAATGATCGTGCTTTGTATAGGATGTTGATGGATGGCATCTTTACGCCGTTTGTGTGGAGGGTTTTTGATGGGGAGGGGAAGAGGAAGAAGTGGGATGGGGCGAGGGAGGCGATTGAGAAGGTTAATGCTGAGTTGGCGGCTGCAAAGGCGAGGAATAAGAACAAGAAGAGTCAGTAGATGGACATGGATAGGCAGAGTTGAGCTGGTTGCAGTAGGAGCTTGATGAATATGGTGGAGCAAAGGCCAAGAAGCTAAGATCTGACGAGATAATTTAAGCATAATCATGGAGATCATCAACCCGAACCGGGCGATAAGTGGTTCCGTTTCTGCTGCATTTGTCATGCACCACCTCTTTGTTCCACCGTCTTGGCATAAAGCTGTGGATATCCAATAGGCAAACTGTAAGTCCGAGGTTGAAGATAATCCTTCTCGTTGAACCGATCATGGGTGTCATGGTCACATCTTACTCAGATATGGAACGAGGTTAAGCCGGAAAACGTTATGCCAACGTTATACCAACGTTATGCTCGATTTGATGGAGGCAGATCATCATGCACGCCTTACTCTGCATGATGCGACCGAGGGTGAAGCATGGCTATAAATGACAGAGTAAGCCATGGTCAATTAAGCATCTCATTCCACCAATTCTAGCATATAATAAACAACAAACATTTACCTGGGTCTCAATACAATCCGCAAACATGTCCCAACTCAAGAATTACACTTACGAAGGCGTTGGCGAGTTTCTCACCAACTTCCTCAACTACGCCCAAGCCGTGCGCGTTGGCGATCGAATCGAGCTCAGTGGCCAAGGTACACCACCACGTTCCCCATTTCTCACCCCAAAACACTAACATTTAATCCCAGGCGGTTGCTTCATCAAAGACGGCGATCTCATCTTCGCAGAGACGCAACTTGAGCAAATTGACCTGGCCTTTGAGAATGTGGACAAAGCGCTGAAGGCCGCCGGTGGAAGGGGCTGGGAGCAGGTCTTTAGAGTGAACTCGTACCACACGGAAATCACACCCGAGGTTGGACAGAGAATGGCGGAGAACTACAAGAAGTGGATGCCTAACCACAGGGTCATCTGGACGCAGATTGGAGTGAGGCAACTTGGTGTTCCGACGATGCACTGTGAGATTGAAGTGTCAGCTTATGACCCGGAGGGGGCAAACAAGGCATGAGCGTCAAATACGGACAAACACAGACCAAGATACATAGACAAGATTAAAAAAAACCTACCGAGTTATACAATATCGCTGGATCACTCATTCAAATTATTTTGATCTCTGACGAATGGTAGCACACGCTTTTCTTGTCGTGACCATCTTTCTGTGTTGAGTTATGTGTGCCAATTCAAGCTTTTAGCTAAAATCTCTGCTGCAAATAACACATATGGCTCACAACTTAGATATTATATCAAAATACCTGAATAATTACTACAGCATAAAGCTAATATAAGGAAAACCTGGATCATGACTCTTTGACCGGCTTTGAAGGCATATAAGATGCTTAAATCATCATTCTGTTTCTCTAGGGTAGCACAAAAATCAGTGACGCACCATGCTGACTAACAATTCCGAGATCGCCTCTGCCTCGTTTAGGTTTAGTGCGGGCCAGCCATTCGCGAACGAAGGATCTTTTTTTCTTGCGCGACATCATCGTTCGTTTCATCCACCGCACAAAGAACACCTGCATTCGCAAATATACAAAATGCCCCCGCGCAACAATAGGCCGCGCAACTCGCGCCCCGACTCGCGTCCAAGAAATAACCGTCCTCTCCGCCCCGATGCCGACAACTATCGCCCTGGCGACAGGTACGACTTGCCTCCTCGACCGCCCCGCGATAATTATGGCCAGTCCGATTCATACCGCCCGCGCGTGCCGCAGGGCGACTTTACCTTTCGTGTAGATAAGCCGGCTGGTATGCCCGATTTCCCGACTGACTATCGTGGGCCGTCCGATAGAAGAGGGCCGCGTCGCGATGGTGGTCGTGGTGGCCGAGGTCGGGGCAGAGGAGGAAGAAAATGGCAACCTCCGCCTCATCCGTCCGAACGCGCTTTGGTATCTGGAGCGACTGCTAATATGCCCGAGGAGCGACTTGGAGAAGAAGGTGCTGCCAAATTCCGCGACGTTGATGATCTTTCGGACGACGATGAGCTCGAAATGGACATTTCTTCATCCTCTGAGACAGAAGGACCTTCCAAGAAACGTGCCAAAACAGGAGACGATGAATCTGGCGATGCTGCACCTAAGTGGTCAAATCCCGATCCCTACACTGCCCTCCCGTGCCCCGATGAGAGCACCCGCAAGAAGCGGGATATGGTCAAGCTGATCCGGAAAGCGCGCGTGGAAGACCAGTCGGATAAACTCGCTGCTTCGACCGAGGCCGAAGACTTTATCTCGTTTGACCTGACAGAAGATGAAGAGAGCAGTGAAGAAGAAGAGGAAGCACCGCCGCCTCCCCCGCGTGAACCACCGCCGCCACCGCCTCCGAACGCGCCCTCTGGACCTAAGGCTGAGACTGCGCGTCTCCCCGAGAAGCCCCGGGCGCCTGCTAATGGGACTTTGGATACGTCGCGAAAAAATGATCCACTTGGATCTCGTAAGCGAACTGCCGACGATGAGATCAAGCCTCCCGACTATGGGCAATTGAAGAAGGCTACGACAAAGCCCTCGAAGGGCGCGCTTCTGCCCAGTTGGCAGCCAAAGGCAACAGAGGACCCATGTCCTTGGGATAATGTTGATCATTCTGCTACCATGAACATGCCATTCCGGTAAGTGCACCACCCTTGCTACGAACTCTCAGTCGCCATGGATCCGCATTGTCGGCTGGGCTTTCTCACCGCTCCTGTACTCAGACTAACGTATACAGGTTACATAAAGAGATCATCGACTTCTACGAATACGTTCGACCCCGCGATTTTGAACAGCGAATCCGTGACAATCTAGTCGAGAACCTTCGAAAAGCCATGCGACGTGACGGAAGGAACTTTGCGAGCGCCTCAGTCCACCCCTTTGGTTCCTTCATGTCCGGTCTATACCTCCCCACCGCAGACATGGATCTAGTCGTCTGCTCAGCAAGCTTCATGCGAGGTGGTCCACCAACGTACCTGTCGGCAAAGAGCTGGCTGTACAAGTTCCAGAAGTTCCTCACCAGTCAACAGGTAGCTGACCATCACTCCATCGAGGTTATTGCCCACGCTAGAGTTCCGCTGGTCAAGTACGTTGACAAGCAGACTGGTCTCAAGGTCGATGTGTCGTTTGAGAACCTGGGTGGCGTCAATGCTGTCGACACTTTCCTTGAGTGGAAGGCCCAATATCCTGCCATGCCTATCCTGGTGACTGTGATCAAACATTTCCTGCTCATGCGTGGTCTGAATGAACCTGTAAATGGAGGAATTGGTGGTTTCACAGTAATTTGCTTGGTTGTC
Source organism: Fusarium nisikadoi (assembly GCA_013623555.1). Taxonomy (NCBI): domain Eukaryota; kingdom Fungi; phylum Ascomycota; class Sordariomycetes; order Hypocreales; family Nectriaceae; genus Fusarium; species Fusarium nisikadoi. Next base: position 73,643 of record JABFFB010000216.1, read on the forward strand.
AGCATGTTGCAGCTTATGCCACAGGTACAAAGTCGAAACCTCATTCCCGAGCATCATCTCGGCGAGATGCTTCTCGAGTTCTTGCACCTTTACGGGCGCGAATTCCGCCACGACACCAACGCCATCTCCCTGACCAGACCAATTGGGTACATCCGAAAGGTACGTCTTATCGTCCTTGCTTGCTGTTTCTTTCCTTGCTAACTGTACTAGTCCGAGGTCCAAAGCCTCACGTACAAGAACTACGATCGTCTTTCCATCATCGACCCCAACAACCCGGGCAACGACATCTCCGGCGGCTCGTCCAACACCGTAGCGATCCTCGACCGTTTCAAAGGTGCCTTCCATCTTTTGCGTGACAGAATGGACGAGATTGCCCGTGATCCCAACCAGGGCAGCATTCTTGAAGTGATTCTAAGAGGCGACTACTCCTCTTTCAGAATGCAGCGAGATTTCCTTCGCCACGTACATGAGAAACATATCGGACCTTGTTCTTCCTGATGCTGCTTTCCCTGAACGATCAAAGCCCATATTGATACCCCCATCGGTTGTGCATATTATTATGATGCTGGAGTTTTTTGTGTCTTTTGCCGGTTATGGACATTTAGACGGGGAGGCTTTACCTGGCTTGGAAGACGTCATGATCTTCGCATTTCTTTTTATCATTCACCCTGCATGTGTATAGTAACGCCGTGATGAAAAGGGGGGGATTTGAATGCTGTTTTTCTTGGGACTGGCGCAGATTACATTTTCCTCTGGAAGGCGCTCACGCATCGGCCTAGTGGCCTAGAATTGGACGACAAATTTATTCACACGACTCGAACTTGATCTACTAACCGATGCAGTGACATGACAACCGCGACGCTGACGATGCTCCCAGATTTTGCTTTTTTGAAAGAGTGCGGAATGCATTCGACGTCCTTTCTTCGGTTCATAGCTGTTGAAAAACTCGTTGCTTTTGTGCAACACTTTTTCTCACTGCTTCTCTGCTATATGCAGGGCTGTGGAGAGGATTGGCCGGTGATGGATTGAGATTGAGATCTAGTGTTATGGACTTTTGGACGTGAAGGTGTCGGAGGAGAATGAGGTCCAGTATCGTTTCTGGGGGCTCAAGAGGTTGCATTGGGACATAGCCGATGGAGTTCATACCCCAAGACACCAGAGAGAAGGTAAACATCCAACTTCGGATATACCTGATTCGTTTTATTACTTAGATATATATCTTTAGTATTCTTGTTCCCAAAGCGTAGCAGATCGATCTCAGATGCAGATCCATGCTAGAGTTTAATTAACCACCATGAAACTATCGACAGTGGCGTCGTCTTAGCCTCGGACTATTGACTCTAGCTCAGGGCATCCACGCTCTTAAATCTCCATCTCCCCTGATTTATCCCCGTTTCTTTTCTTTCTCGATCTTCTTTATTTTCTGGGGAAGTGCCAAGATGCCTTCAACAAAGTCCATCGCCGTCATCGCGACCCTAGCAGCAGGCGTCAGCGCAAACAACTGCAAACCATCACCAAGAACCACCACCACCGCTGCTCCCACCACAACAACATCATGCCCCGCCTACACGCTCATCTCAGAACCAACCGAGGACATAAACTGCAACGTACGCGGCGAACCCAAGGAGGGAGACAGCAAGGTTCTGGAGAGCCTGTACCTGGATGATTGCGCGCAGAAGTGCAAAGAGTATGATCTCTTCAACTGTGAGCTCCTCAGCTTTGAGGAGCCTGCTTCGCCGACGGAGCAGGGAACTTGTACGCTGTATCCGGATTACGAGTTTGTGGAGAGGCCGAGGGGCGGGGAGGTTGTGTACTATGACTCGAGGTGTTTTGCGTGTTCTGCGGGGAGAGGACGAGGGGGGAGGAAGTTTAGGGGGAGAATCAGGAGGAGTTAGATCCGGCCTTTTGGGTTGGTGAAGGTGTTTTGGTGGCTTCAAGGTTGTGCTCTTTCGCTGTGGTTAATAAGGTCGCGTTATTGGCTTTTCGGAGGTTCTTTTGCGGGTTGCAGGAGAGATTTGTGGCTGAGAGCTTAAATCAGCACACAGAACTTGGCTTTTCAATGAGGCTGGCTTTATCATCACATCTCGCCTGCGATAGCCTTGTCATGAGTTAGCCAAACCTCATCCTAGTGTATATGATATAATATGTCTTATATATGTTCACAAATCTTATCAGATAAGCATCTCTTGATCTTGGCATTGTCTAAAAACAGTAAGCGACCGATCGGCTACGAACCTTGATAGATCCTCCACTGAAAAAGAAACCGTCCAATAGAACCATCGACATTATTCACTCAACGCCAACTTCCGCTACACATTTTGCATTTTCTTCAAACTATCTTTGGTGCGCCGAAACGAGGCTGATTCTAGGAAACAAGTAAGTTTCGCACCTGGGGAGGTGGTTTTCTCTGACTGATGTATGCTTCTAGTGCTGGACTACCTCTGGGGCGATACGAGTAAAGAGGAGAAGAGGTTGATACAAAAACTCGGTATGTTACTACAGCCTTTCGACGGAAACGAGACTAAGATGGAGCAGATTTCTTTATTCTTGTAGGTCACTGCTTACTTCGACTCGGGTGTGGAACTAACGGGACAAGACTTTTTGTTGCTTTAGCTTCTTTTTCAATCATCTTGGTAGGTCTCCTCGCTCCAGTATCCATGACGCCCTTCTGACGCCGAAATCACAGACAGACAAGCTTTTGCGAATGCATACGTGAGTCCAGCCAAAGTAACTAGTGCAAAGACTTTGACTGAAGGTGCAATAGGTAGCAGGTCTCAAAGAGGCCCTCGATCTGAGTGGCAACCAGTACAATGTTCTCCTCTCCATGGCATCAGCAGGGTACGGACTCGCCCAAACCTTGACCCAGGTCCAACTGACAGATTTTTCAGCATGCTGGTCGGTCAAATACCCAGCAGTATAATCATCCACAAGATCCGTCCGCGAATATGGATGTCTTCCATGGTCGTCGTATGGGCAGGCCTCACTATGGCTAGTGCAGCTTGCAAGACGTATGCTCAGCTCTGCGCCGTTCGCTTTTTGATGGGTCTGGCGGAGGCAAGCACTTATGCCGGCTCGATCTACATCATGGGCTCCTGGTAGTAAGTCTCACTAGGCCTGAACTCACGAGCGAAGCTGACGATCTGACAGTAAATCTAATGAGATCGCCAAACGCACCGCCATGTTCACCGTAGCTGGCCAAGTCGGCAAAATGTTTGCGGGGGCTATGATGGCTGCCATCCATGAGTCAATGGAAGGTACCGCTGGACTCGAAGGATGGCAGTGGGTGTTTTTGATCGACGGCATCATCACACTACCTGTTGCTATCTTTGGCTTCTTCTTCTTTCCAGATGTACCCGAGTACACAGATGCTTCGTATCTGAGTGTTAAGGAACGACAACTTGCGCTTGATCGACTGCCACCGAAGAAGGAAGACGGTCATGACATACAGGCGTGGAGTCTTGTGAAGAGGGTGATGGGACATCCTCTGCTGTGAGTAATGTTTGCTTCTTCGTCTAGCTTCGGTACTAATGGAGGTGGCTAGTTATGTCTGCTGCGTCTTCTCAGTTCTCGGATCAGCGCTTCAGTCTTACGTCGTACAGGGGCTTATGCTTCTTTACCTCAAGTTTCGCAAAGATATCGACGGCTTCACCCAGACTGAAGTCAACACCCTCCCGATCCCAACTCATGCAGTCGGCATCGTTGCCGAGCTTTCAGTGTCATTCTTCATGGATCGATACCAGCGGAGGATGTCACTTGGTTTTCTGCTCTGCTCAATCCAAATTATCTGCAGCATTGTACTCCTGATTCCCGGAATGTCAGTTGCGGGAAATCTCACAGTATTGTACCTCTCAGCCTCAGCATATGGCATCAACCCGCTTCTGTATGGTTGGTCAAGCAACATCTTAGCCCGGACAGCAGATGATGCCGCTAGAAGTGTGACACTGGCTTCCATGGCAGCTAGTGATGGACTTCTGTGGACGTTTTGGGGCATCGTTATGTTTCCTGCTGATGACGCTCCTTATTGGCGGAATGGTTATATAGGCATGCTGTGTGTCAGTGCTGCCTTGATTGGCTGGCTATTTGTCGTTCGTTGGGTAAGTTTGTCCCCCTTACTATGGTACCTGGTCTAATAATGTCTAGCTCGATCGGTATACTGCAGAAAAGTATCCTGCTGATGATGATGCAAGTGGCTCGTCTCTGGTAGTGTCGGAGGTGAATTATTCCACAATGGATCAAAATAAGGCAGTTTGAGACTTCACAGAAGAAAGTGGTTGTCTAGAAACAGTTTTGAAATAGTCTAGGAAGGGAGTCAATCTATAGGAACCCCTGGATCAGTGGAGAGAACTCCATCTTGCCTCCTATCCGCCAGGGCTACAACCTTGGTCTTTTGTATTGATGCCTCAAGATGGAGGACAAGCATAATTTCCCTTTTGCGAGCCGTCCCTCAAGTTTCCATCATTTACGCCATTGTCGTCATGATCAATCTTTCTTAAACCAGTGTGAGCTTCTTCTCGAGCTCTTCAGCAATCTCCGAAGAGAATTGGAAAGGAGTCTTGGGTCCTTCAGGATTCAGAAGTCCAATCTTATTGCGCTTTCGCAAGGCAGGTCGTCGCCTGTCGCAGGACTTACACAGTCGCATTCCAGCAGTGTTTCTGGCCTTGCACACTCTGCAAACCCACGCACGGAGGATTTCTTGGGTCTCAACATCAACGACTGGAATACCCGCGACGTTTCTCTCAGTGCGTCCCTCAAGCTGACAAAGCGACCTGAGACCAGAAAAGTCACCAGAGATGGTGGCTGGGCCTTCGTCCAGCGAAAAGAATGGGTACCCATGTTCGGCGTAGGTTCTGGCTGTGATGGGACTGACCGGGGGGTCTTGACCCGTGACGCGCTTGAAGCTGGCGCTGTTGAGGATTTGCACGTTTAGTATGGCAGTGGTTGACTTTCGGTATGGGCCTTTGGGCTCTTGGACGATGTTTTGACGGATGAGACCACCAGCAGCGATGCTCATTTCTGGCTCTTGGACGATGGTGCTACCACCACGAAGGCGGACGAAGAGATAGAGAAGTGCACCCTAAATTTAAGGGTTCTGGTTAGCATATGATAGATTAGAGAGTTTAAAACCGCAACAGTTGAAACATACATCTTCAAGGTTGTAGTCGCACAATCTCTTGCCGTCTGTGAATAGTTAGTTGAGTGATATCCTGCCACTGACTGACAAAAAGAATACATACCCTGAAGATTCTGTGATGCCCAGATTAGCTTTTGCTGATTAACTTCAATGCCATCCCTGGTCCGAATAAGCAACTTGAGATCCTCAACTCTGCTGAACCGCGATAGGAAGTAGTTGAAGGTTTCACCGTTCAACCCCTTGACCATGACGTTGATGTTGTCCTTTGGACCAGAACAAAGGGTGTCAAGACGCGTGATCTCAAATTGGATACCAGCAGTTGTTTCTTCGCGTTTCATCTGGGCCTCGATGGAGCAGCCAGTTGCAGTTGGAACGGCCACAAACTGTCGAACCTTACCAGGCTCGACAGCTACGCCATCCACCCACATCTGCTCGGGAACAACGATGTAGTCTTGAATACTCTTGCCTTCCTTCAAGAGACGGCGACGGCGAAGTGAAGTCGCTGCAGTTGGGACTGATGGCTCGCCTGAAACAATGTTGACATCTCCGACGTAGATCTTGATAGCGTATCTCTTCTGAGACTTGAATTCAATCCACAACGCCTCGCGTTCTGATTCATCAGATGTCAGCATTGGTAGATAGCACAGCGGCATGGAATACTCACGGTACATGGGAATGAACATGCCGCCTTTCTGTGCCATTGAAAGAGGAAGGGCTCCAGCGTAGTCTTTCACTTGGAAAAGAGGAAACTTTCCCATATTGGGCGGGAGACCGTTGGAGAGTTTGTTGTCGGGCACTCGGATCGTGCGTTGGAAGGTGATGGACAAGTCATCCAAGGTTACCCTTTTCGACACAGAAGTTTTCGGAATCCAAGGTGTCAGTTGCTCCAGCATCTTGTCGGCTGTCTTGAAGGACGATGGAGGATGGGATGGCGATCGTGTTGGAGGCAGGGTTGCTCAAGTGAGAATAATGAAATTTGACAGCTGGTTCACTGGCGTGATGAGCCACTGCTGCGATAGTGTTTTAGATCGAGGAGAGGTAGCTCGATAGCCTCGATGCGAAGGTGAAAGATGATAGAAGGATTGGATATAGTGTAGTGATGCAAAATTCTCTCCCTTTTACGGCGATACCTCTGCTCCTCCTATGCAAATGGAGTGAAAGGACATAGTAAAGAGTTGAAGTGGAGATAGAACACAAATTCAACGTGCTGCGGGTTCTGAAATAATCTAATACTATTCTGGGACCTTTTGTGATACAGCTGTGATTCAATGATATGCCGCGACCTCGGTACGGCGGAATAATATTATGCATACCTAGCAACGATTAATTCCCATGAGGAATGTCACGACCAAACTGTGTTTTTCTTTATTTTGATAAGCCACCACTTGACCTTTGGTTATAAATTACCATAAGTATTAAAGAACCCTTGAAAGTTCTTTGTGATAATTGTGTCTACGTCCAATGAAATTGGATCAAGGTCTCGTTGTAAACAGCATCACCCACCATGTGTCGCAATCGGTACTATTTGCGTAAGGCTCCTAGGTTACACAAGAGAGTCTGATAGTCATCAAAGACACCGGCCGCGTGGCCTAATGGCTAAGGCGCTAGATTTCGGTCTCCATCTTCTGAACTCTCTAGAGATTCCAGGTTCGACTCCTGGCGTGGTCGACTCAAGGAAGATCTCCGGATCTTTACGTTTTGTAAATTTTTGCACTTAGGATAAGTTATTAAAAAACAATCTATAAAGTAATAACTTAACCTACTAACTTATTTATATTACTTTGTAATTATATTTAAGATATTTATATTTTAACTTTAAGCTAGAAATGTAGCCTTAAGCTTTAGGTAAGAAATATTTAATTAGCTTGGCACTATTATTTACTAAAGTATTTCTACCCCCTCCCTCACTCGCCCGTCACCATTACTGTAGTTCTAATCTCGCGTTGTATCCCAGGCAGTAAGAATACAAAATGGCTACCCAGAATCAAACAAACCGCATGCCTATTAAGAGACCTCGAGTTGGAGAACGAACTCTTCTCGCATGCAGCGGCTGCAAACAAAAGAAGCTCAAAGTATGGATATAATTCTCCCTCCGCTTACTGATGCTGTATCTAACATTCAACAGTGTGACGGACACATCCCAAAATGCCAGAACTGCGTAAAGAGTGTCAGAGGTACAGTCACCCTCATCGGATCATGCGACTCAATTGACCTTTGCAACCAGAATGCCTTGTGGAGGATCCGGCGACTGGACTCCTTCGTCCCAGGGACTACATGCAATCTCTTGAGACCAGAGTCGCTTATCTCGAGAGCCTGCTGCAACAAGCAAGACCCGATGTAGCTCTTGATCATCTCATGGGCCTAGAAAAGGATGCTTCCAACCTCTCTCCCGCAGCAGCCACCCCTTTCGTTGGACCATCGGAGGCCAACGCTGCAGGCAACGACCAGCGAGATATATCCATTGACGCCGAAGACACAACCGACCAATTGTCAACTGACGTCGCTTTGCTATGCCTGACCGCTGCCAGTAAGGAACCTCACTATTTTGGACCATCATCAGCTGTATCCTTCTCGCGTATTGTAAGTGCAGCTATCGACCTTCCTAAGAAACAGGGAGGATCTCGGGCGAATGCTCAGTTCGAGCACGGAGGCCCGTCAGATTGGTCTTACCCTCAGGTGTTTCCTATTAGCTTCCCATCACCACCACTAGGTACAACGTTATCGCAGGCTTACTTCAACAACATACACCCTCAGTATCCATTTCTCCACCAGCCGACATTTCAGTTCTGGGAAGAGCTATGTTTCAAAGCGGACCTGTCTGGGAATCTCTCTGCGGCTGGGGACATGGCGCAATTCTTTGTGCTGATGGTAAGCTTCTGCTTTGCGTATTTCTTCGTCTCTGACAAGCCGCCTTTTAGGTATATGCAACGGCATCTCTGACTTTAGGCCCGGCCCATTACGAAACAGCCGAATCTTACTACAATATGGCACTAAGGCACCAGCCGCCAGTCCTTGAGCTTGACAGCATTGAGTCCATACAAAGTCTCCTGGCGTGCGCAGTCTACTCAATACGGTCTCCTGCGGGAGGAAGTCTGTGGTGAGTTGATATTTGCATTCGACCAGGTGCGAATTCTAACCATGTAGGAAATCCTCTGGTCTTGCTATAAGATACTGTATAGAGCTTGGCTATCATCGTAGCGCCTCAAAGTTTCGGAAGAATGCCAATCCTCTCATTGCCGAAATATCGAAAAGGTGCTTTTGGGTCGCCTACGATATCGATCGTGTCGCCTCATTTATCCTCGGCCGCCCCGTTGGAATTCCTGATAATTGTATTGATGCCGAGGTGCGTACCTAGCACTGCCAGTTGTTATACGGCCGACTGACATGTTAGCTACCAGCTACCCTTGGATATTGATGACGACAAGATCAATGCGCTGGGGCTGCTGCAGAGCCCACGCGTGTCTCACGATGAACCGCCGACGACTATGACGGGCGCCATTCATGTCATAAAGCTCCGCCGTTTATGGTCCAAGATCAGTAACAATATCTATCCTGCTATCACAGAGTCAGCAATGAGCCAAGAACCGGCCAAGAAGCCTCTCTTAAGTCAACTAAGAGAGGAGCTCGAAGCATGGCATGCCGAGATCCCGCATGCTCCGGAAACGACAGGTCTGGATCCATTATCTGTTTTTGCGTCTCGAGAATGGTTCCGCCTGGCCTACGATCACTCGATACTCATATTATACAGGTACTGGATCACTCACAAAGTTCCTGCTGGAGAAGAAGAGTCGGTCGAGGAAGCGTTGGAGTGCTGCGCCCAAAAAGCCAAAGAGCTATGTATCCTCTACCGCAGGCTATTTCAGCACCAGTCCCTACAATTCACGTGGGGGTCGCTCCACATACTCTTCCTGGGGGGGCTCACCTATCTGTATTGCATCTGGAAATCATCCAGGGTCAGACAAGCGACCAAGAAGATGGACATAATCAACACATGCATGGCCTGTAACACTGCATTGGTCATCATTGCAGAACGTTGGAGCAAAGCTGCCCCCTATCGAGACGTCTTTGAGGTTTTGTCGGAAAAGACGATTAGTCTTGTCTGTGGCGATAATAATCAACCTCGTGAGGAAAATGAGATGCCGCAATCATCAGATCAGAACCAGATGACCGATCCTCGGCCGCTTGAGAATTGGATCATGGAGATTGGGGCGGATGAAATACCAACTGACTCGGATTGGCTCGTTCAAGAGTTGCTCCAGGGAATGAGCAACAACGTAGAATAGGTATTGATCAAGTGCTATATCTTTGAGATATGAGAATTAAATAGTCTTTCACAAGATCGATTGCAGGCCATTCAAAGGATAGAGAGCCTAGCGGCCAATACTGATTACTATTCAAATCGAGATGCAGAAAGACAAACTTGGATCCAGACCGCACTTCAGAATACTCTTACGCTGGATATCCATGTACAAATCATCCGCATCCAACAATCCATACCCCAGGGCACTCTCAAAGCCTTCTTTGCCAGGACTGGCGCTGTCCTGCAAAGCCTCGTTCTGGCAGTTACCAAGATTGGACGTGAAAATCCCTGCCGCAGAGAATGGGAGGAAGTCCTCATATGTAATCGGCTGAGCTATGAGGTATCCCTGATCAACCAAGTCTTCTAGCGATTGGCTGCTTGCGGCATCATATGATTCTTTGCCTGTACGGTGGTAGGTGGAATAAATGAGGCCTTGCTTCCTCAGCTCAGACCATGAGTCAGGATAGTCTTTGAAAGCTTCACACATGGCAGCGTCCATTGCCTCAGAGCTCTGCGGACCTGAACTCGCACGGACTGTGTCCATGGCCCTATTCAATAGCTCGTCAAACAGTTTCCTGCCTTTCGGTGTCACGGCAGCTCCCCTCTCTTCGATTTCGCCAAATCGAGCCTTGTGATTTCCATCCACAAGAATTCCTTTGGAATTGCGAAATTTTATTATCTCTTCTAGTGCCAGAAAGCTCGTCTGGCGGAGAAGGATTGGGCATCGACGCAAAGGAGGCCCTTCGATACGATCCTTGACTTTCAGTCCTTCTTCTCTCATATTATTCTGACTTCTGGTGATATCCAATGTTCGAGGCGTCAGATGGTTGATGTGCGCCGTCTTGAATGACGCGATGTCTGCGAGAATGGGGTGCTCGTTGGCTAGCTTTCTGTATTCGTCCTCGGTTGCAGAAGCTTCCGGGGACCAGCTGAAAGTCTTCATCGCCTCGATAATAAAATCACCAACATCAGAGATGCCTAGACGCCAACCTTGTTTTTCGGCACCGCCGATCAGCTCCAGAAGCCTGGGGCTGAAGATGTTCCGGCGTGTCAAGAGCTTTGAGGCGAGATCACGAGCCTCTGCCTTTGAGATAAGCTCAGGCCTTAACAAAGTAGTAAAGACCCGGAACGAGTTTTTACTCAAAGATTCTGACTCAACAGGACGAAAGCAAGTAGCATGCATAGGTAGCCCAGCGATTGAAAGATCATAGTAGCCCACTGCTTTAAGACCAAGGATGGCAAAAAGGCGAGCTACGATTCTCAGCTCATAGGGGGTGCCCAGCCTGATAGCGCCATGCCTCTCCATGTCGAGTCTCTGAAACAACAAAGTCTCCTTTGTCGAGCGTGGTTGTTCGGATAGGATGGTCTGGTTCACATCATGCACGATCTGAACCAAATCACCGTACAGAGGGACTTCATCTCTATACATTGTTGAAATTGCCAATGTGAAAGCAGTACGAACGTCCACGGGGCTTACGAAATCATCGCCACGAGCCATGGCCGCCTCTCTCATATCCGTGGAATGAAGATGAACTGTAGGCATTTTGAGTAAATTGAAATGAATTGATGTAATTCGATGGAAAATATTGAGCATTGTTCTATTTCATCTTACCATCAATCAAGTTTATATCTTGAAGTATACCGGAGGGGACCGAGGACGTCCAAGGTATGATAACGCCACATTGGGGTGGTCTAGTATCAATGACTGAGCCAATCACGGGGGCTACCGAGTCGCTCCACGAAGGCATCACTAACCTCAATTAAACGACCTTTAATCTATAACTCGTCAAGTTACAAGCAACTCCGTTCATCCCAAGGCATCAGCCATCTTGCCACGCTACAGCCCAACGTTCATCATGCCTTCAACAACAACAGTAACGACCACCAATGCATCGCTCTCAACCACCCAAGCAAGAAATAGGCTCCATAAGATCCCACAGTTCGATACCCTTGAAGCTGCTAGAAGATGGCAGCTGGAACAGATGGCGGGAGCTTTCCGTATCTTTGCCAGGCTTGGCTTTGCTGACGGCGGGAGTGGACATATTAGTTTGAGAGGTAAGAATCAATACTAAACTCACTATAGATCGAACGCGAAGCAAAATGAGACTCTAACCAGGGCATGATACAGATCCAGTCCAGCCAGATACATTTTGGCTGAATCCTTATGGAGTCCATTTTGGCCTCTTGAAGGTTTCAGATATGGTCCATGTCAACGAAGAGGGCGAGCGGATCGGCGGCGCAGATAGGCCTGTGAATACAGCAGGCTTTATCATCCACGCGGCCATCCACAAACGCCGGCCTGATATCAATGCTGCCTGTCACTTTCACAGTCCCTATGGCCGTGCATGGTCTACCTTTGGCCGTCCTATCGATATGCTGAACCAGGACAGTTGCATGTTCTATAATGATCTTGCCGTGTACAACAATTTCGGTGGTGTTGTCTTTGCCAAGGAGGAAGGTAATCGCCTGGCAGATACCTTAGGTCCGACAAAGAAGAATCTGATCCTGCAAAACCATGGCATCTTGACAGCTGGCGGCACCATTGCGGAGGCTGCTGCATTCTTCATCGCGTTGGAGAGAGCTTGTCAGACTCAGTTGCTGGTTGAAGCGGCCGTGGCCAAAGATGGGCTTCAAAAGACGTTTGTGGGCGAGGAAGAGGCGCGATATACAAAGGACGGGACTGGAAGCCCGGAGGTGATGTATATGCAGTTTGTTCCAGAATACGATTATATACTGGCCAAGACTGGCGGGGACTTTTTGGCATAGGATAGTTTGAGGTCGATTGAATGGCACTTTGGGTCATGCGTTCTTTAGTCACTATAGAACCTTTCTTGTAATGTCACTGACTCAACCTTGGATCGATGATTTTTTTCAACAAGTCCAGGTATCACAAATCGACAGGGGAACATGTATAAACACCTGGCGTGAGTCTCGCTTGCTTCACCTGTCCGGAGGATTCCAACTGGTAGGGTTCCTTCTCCCCAGCCCTGAATAAAACCACATGCCCATTGTATAAACATCATAGACCGGCCGATGAATCGCATCCTGGATCTGACCTGCGTACGGCGGCATATTTGTACATTCCAAGACGACTGCAACGACGTCGGGATATCTATCAACCAGAGCCATTGCTTCGTGAACAAGCTCTTTCTCTAGTAAACACGCGTCATACTTGGCGCCGCGAGCACAAATATCTCTGAGATGGCTATTATCAGAAAGGCCCCAAATGCGGACACTCTCAGGGCGAATGCCCAGCTCGAGCAAGTGCGCCGCTCCTAATCTCGCAGCGTCATATGTCAGAACCCCGATTGATTTGTTGGCAGGGAAGATTGTCTGTAGGCTAGGTATCTGTATCAGAGCTGACGTGGCTATCGGGATTGGGAGTCGAGCTGCCAGTCTGGCCAGGTAAGCATATGTATGTATGTGTGTGTTGGTGATGCCGCCTATTACCTGGTTTGCGCCGCGGCCAAAAATCCGCAGCTTGTGATAATGCCGATGGCGCCTCGTTCAGCTAATTTCAACCCGGCTTCAACAAACCGCTCAATGAAAGCGTCGTCGTAAGCTCCACTGGTGACGAGTTGTGATTCAGTCGTGCCTGTCACCTTTTCGCGGATGAGGGGGAAGGGCCATGTATCTTGATTGTATGGATCGCCAGGGGGACGGTGAATGTTGACTTCTACTGCGAGAAAGCCCAATGGCGAGTCAAAAGATGGTTGAGCCATTCTGAAGCCTCCTTACAATTTTCGTTGTCCTTCAAGGTTTACTTTCTCTCAATCATCCATTCGAGTCGAGTAATCCATTCATTGAATTATTCGCTTAGGTAAGTAATGATTTCATGTTGCGTGATTAATGGGATTCTCACTTTGCCCAATCACGGGAGAAGCCGATATGTTCAAGTCCCCCTCGGAGGCTTCCCTGTCGATCTTACAGGGGCCCTAGCCATAGCTCGTTGATCAGACATTAACGATTGCCAATCTCGGTTCATACTAGAAAGAGAGGGAAAACTCAGCAGACATTTACAATCGGCCATATAGTTCCTTAATCTCGAACTCCTTGCCAGTCAAGCAGGCATCCTTGGCTGCAATATCCTTCCATTTTCCCCCCATTCCCTTTTTTTTTTTACACCTCCACGATCATCCATCAATCATGTCACCAAGTCGCAAATGTCAAAAACCTCACGTTGTTTGCTTGGGAGCCCCCAAGTTCGCCGGAGCTGAATACCTGGGGGCTTTCAGCGAGGACCACGACTTTGACATCCTTGACGTGACCAATCGAGCAGAGACTCAAAAGATGCTCCCAGAATTAATCAGAGAAAAAGGACCGGTCGATGCGTTTGTTATTCGTATGGGCACTCCTCCCTTCGAGCCTTTTGACGAGGGTCTTTTGAAGTCACTGGCGCCTCATTGCCGCATCATCACTTCGGCATCTGCCGGATACAACGAGTTCGATGTTGAGTGGATGAGCAAGAACAACATTCTCTTTTGCAACTCTGTCGATGCGGTTGCTGAAGCGACCGCTGACATGGCCATTTTCTTGACATTGGCTGTCTTGAGAAATACATCAAAGGCTGAGCGCACGGCCAAGTCTGGGAAATGGCGAGGAGAGCCCGGCGCTCTTGTTCCTGCTCGGGATCCCACCAACCTGACACTTGGAATCGTCGGGATGGGCTCCATTGGAAAGGTACCAAGAAATAATCTGATCTCTACCACCACGCGTTATCTAACCAGTCAATACAGTATCTAGCCAAGAAGGCTGCTGTCTTCAACATGAAGATCAGTTATTACAACCGAAGTCAACTACCCAAGGAGGTAGAGAAGGACTACAACGCCACCTACTGCTCCTCCCTACATGAGTTATTATCGACATCCGATGTTGTGTCACTTAACTGTCCGCTCAATAACAAGACAGCCGGCCTGATGGGCGCACCAGAGTTTGCTGCCATGAAGGATGGGAGCTTCCTTGTCAACACTGCCCGCGGAGCTGTTGTAGACGAAGCCGCTCTCAAGGACGCACTGGAATCAGGCAAAGTTGCCAGGGCTGGACTTGATGTTCTGTGTGATGAGCCCAACGTTGATCCCTGGTTCTTGGAGCAGGATAACGTCATTGTTCAACCTCATTTGGGTGGTTTGACTGATGTAGCTTTCCAGAAGGCTGAAAGGGAATGTTTCGAGAACATCAGAGCCTTCTTCAAGACTGGGCAAGCAAACAGTCCTGTAAATGCAGACCGCATCAAAGTTAGCTTGTAGCGAAATGGTAGCCTCGGGGATTATTTACAAATTTACGAACCAATAGCTCTCCTATTCGAGGGAACTTGACGTGATTTTGACTGTGCTTTTTCATTCAGCTACGTGTGACTTTGTCAGTGACTACGCCTGGGGGAATAAGTTTCGAGGTTTTTGGTCTTCTGTTTCTAGCAATGAAGGGTCAGGGCGACTTCTTATACCCCGTGCAGTTGTAAATAAGGCTACTAATTAAGTTATTATCAAAGCTTATACTTATATTTAAATTAAACGACTTATCATGTTAGCTTAATACATCTCCCTGAGATATTGTAAGCTTTTAGCATGAATCAATCAATTAACAAACCAATAGCTCGCCAAATGTTTGGCTTGTATTACGAGGAAGCAGCAGCGGCATTGGCCTTGATTAGAGTAGGCTTTGAAATTAAGGTCAAAGCTATCAAGTTAGCAAGTTAGCAAATGAGATATGGTATAGCTATGGAAATGCATATCTTGTAGCATTTTGTAGGAGTGAGCTTTTGATACAAGTCTTCCCCTTGAGGTTGTTTGCTAACACGACATTCCTCAATGCCCTGTTGCCTTTGGAACCTTGTGCAAGAATATTCACTGGCGCAGAAGAGGCCGCCGAGCTCCTGAAGCGCCATGCTTTGATAGCCGGGCGATCCAGTCCGACTCCCTCAATAATATCCACAACCCAATTTCCAATGTTAGGCAGAAACTTGAACGCATGGCCACTTCCACCTGTTACAACCATCAGACCGTCTTGTCCCGGTACCCGATCTACAACGAAGTGATTATCAAAGGTATCAGTGTACCAGCACAGCCGTGTAAAAGCAACGTCATCAACCTCTTGGAGGACCTCTGGTAGGTGTTGAGCGACGAAGGACCCGATTGTATCCATCGCTTGACGCGGGATGAGAGTCAGTTTATTTCCCTCCGACCAGCGAGTCACCGGCACACTCCTCTCCTTGCCATCGGACTGCACCTGTGGGTTCGTGTACTTTGTGCCTCGGTACCCGATCTTCAGATGCCCTTCTGAGTCAACGGGGAAGCCATATAACCCTCCTCTGGCTCCCTCTCTCATGTTGTACATCCAAGTTGGAAAGTTGCCAGGCGAAAGCTGCTCAAAAAGCGCAGACGTCTTGGAGATCTTGAAAACGGCTACAGAACCAGCCGTTGCTTCGCAAAGACCGTCAAGCTCAGGAACCAGCAAGGGTGTTTGAGGACCGCAAGCCATGATGGTAAGCTCGGCTTTATGCTCGTGACCATCCTTGGTACGGATACCGACGACCCTCCCTCCATGTCTCAAAAAGGAGTCATAAGACCCCTTCTTTCCACCAAAGACAAACTTGACACCGTGCTCGCGAGCCTTGTAAAGTGCGAGACGGCATGCTTTATCAGCAGCGACATGGCCACCGCTTGTATCGAGAATTCCCACCATGGAGTTTCCGCGAGCTCGAGCGTTGAACTGGTCGCACTCGAAACCGAGACGCCTAGCAGCCTCGATATCTCTCGCATCGCTTGTGACCAGTTGATTCGTCAAGTTCAACTTCCTGGCGTTTTCAATCGTGGCTTGTTCAAATGGTGGCAGAGTCTCGCCTCCGTTGAAAGAGACAGCTCCGTTGTTGAAGAAGACCTTGTCGCTTGAGGTCATTCCCGGTGGGACTTGGCCAGCAGCTAGATCGGCGTTCCATTGGTTCCACGCGTTGATTGCTTCGACTGAGAGTTCTTGGTACTCAATCTGTGTTCCATAAGATGTTCTGATTATCTTGTTTATATCTGGACAAGTGTCAGTCCTACCTTGAGGAGAAAAGGACCGAGGAGGAATATTACTAACCTGCTGAGGCGGCATCACAGCCTTTCTGATAGGAATAGAGACTCTCGTCGTAGTTCTGTCTGTCGAATACAGTCACGTCGCTGTATCCTCTTCCGGCGAGATGCAAAGCAGTGCTCAGCCCAAAGATGCCTGCACCAACGATGATGATACGATCTTGTTTGCTCACTGAGGTCGACATGTTTGCGTCACGTCGATATCGCAACCCACCCTGATAGGTTTAATTTAATTATTGCTGCCTTCAATCTCCTCGTCTCAAACAAAGTGAAGTACAGAACCTGTTGTCATGCCCTCCATTATCGGGACTTTGCGAGGAATGCTGATAAGCGAATGAGTCGCGTTGCTGTAGACTAACGCTGGACGAGCCTCTTCGGTGGATCCCGAGCGTCGCCAAAGTTGGCCGTAGCCTATTTCTTGTCTAGGCTCGGAAGAATCCAGGCCTGACATAGCGATGCGTCGTCGCAGTTTTATCCCGCACGGACGATTGAGATAAGCAATCTGGGGTAATGTAATGCAGTCCAAGAGAGTCACACGGAACAGCGCGAGCTTGACTAATAAACCTGCCTGGATTCGCTTGGAGTCAAGGGAGACTGCAATATATTAAGATCCAAACCCTTGGGATCTAGAGAACAAAAAAGCAACAAAATTTCTCTTGACCCTGTCTCGTCTTGCTCGGCTCGCACCTTTAGTCTCTCCAAAGCTGCCATTGCATCACAAGACACTGTAGTTATTCTTTTGTCGCCATGGGTTTCAGTCGGATCATCGCCGAGTCGTCGCTCGGCAAGCATGTCCGCAGTATTCGAAACTCGCCACGAGAGGTCATCTACAACCGGCGACTTATTCTCTCCTCGGCTCTCTATGCCATGTCTGGCCTGTGTATCAGTAAGTCACCTACTCCACCATCATGGCCTCTGGTCCAAGGAAGACTCTGACATACTGCAGCATGGGATCAAGGCTCCAGCTCCGTCGTTCCATCTCTCCCGGGCTTTTCCAAAGCATTCGGTATCACCTCTGCCGCCAATCCAAAGGAGGTGGCAAACTTCATATCGTTCGTTTACCTCACAGCGGGAATTGGTTCGGGCCTGTCATTCCTCATCAATGATCGAATCGGGCGTATCTGGTCTCTGCGACTCTACTTTGTGATTTGGATCATCGGCCAACTTATAGCCACCTTCTCCTATGGCAACAAGGGAGTTCTCTACACCGCTCGTTTTGTCTCTGGACTTGGAATTGGTCCATTGACCGTTACAGGTCCCATGTCGATTGTTGAGATTGCACCGACCGAGATCCGAGGCCTCCTCACAGTATGGTTTAGTGTTGTCATGTTGCTGAGCTTGACTGTCAGTACCTTGACGGTCTACGCCTGCTTCTTGCACCTTGACGCCTCACATTTCCAGTACCAGTTGGTCTGGTTCTTACCTACTATCATCTGTGGAATCATCATTGTTGCCAGTTTCTTTTTCGCCTGCGAATCACCACGATGGCTGATGCTAGTTGGTCGCAAGCAAGAAGCCATTGAAACCCTTGTTCTTCTCCGAGGACTACCCGCTGAGCATCCTCGCGTCGCAGGAGAAATTGCAGACATTGAGCAGCAAATCGAAGCCGAAAAGTCTAGCTATGGTTCCAACGGCGGACTCCGAGCCGTTATCAAAGAGACTTTCATGGTGCCTGCTAATCTGCGACGAGTTCAGCAAAGCTTGATCTCTTACCTACTGGCCCAACTGTCCGGCGCCAACTCTGTCACAAGCTATTTGATACCAATCCTTTCCCTGATGGGAATTAACAGCGCCAATGGCAACAACCTTTTCCTTTCAAGCATGTACTCTCTGTCCAAGTTCTTTTACACGCTTATTGCTTCCTTCTTCTTTATCGATGCTCTAGGCCGCAGAAAGTCGCTCTTTATTGGCATTATTATTCAGTTGATCTCTGATGTTTACCTCGGTGCCTATATAAAGAGCCACAAGGAAGGAAGTGTTGCACCCGGTGCTTCTACTGCAGCCATCGCAGCCATCTTCATTCACGGCTTTGGGTATGCCGTTGGTAAGTCCTCCGAGGATATTTTATCTTGCTGTCTTCTTTGCCTAACTGTGATCAATGATAGGACTGCTCGTTCTCCCCTATGTCTTTGGGGCCGAGCTGTGGCCAAACAGTATTCGGTCTTTCGGTTCGGCGCTCTCACAGACTTTCCACTGGCTGTTCTATTTCGGCATCAACCGTGCAACTCCCTCGATCCTCACGAGCATGAACAATTGGGGGGCATTCATCTTCTTTGCAGGATGGTGTCTTGTTGCACTTGTATATGTCTTCTTTGCTGTCCCAGAGACGGCAGGATTGCCTCTGGAACATATCGATGCTCTGTTCGAGTGTCCCTGGTGGCAGATCCGATCCAAGTCCAAGACTCTCCACGTCAACGCCATCTCTGGTTGCACTGTTGATGAAGAAAAGTGAGTACTTATATTTCATGATAAACACCGATTGAGGTACACAACTGACTATGCAAATTAGTGCCTCAGTTGATGGTAATTTGAAAGACAACCAAGTTACCTTTGAAAGCAAGGAGGCCGACAGAAAGGCAGACGCTTAAATTTCATGATTTAAGGTGAATTAGAATCTTTGGTTTAGAAAGTAGGATGTTTGACTACTAGTATAAGAAATATAAGTAACTATAGCGACCCCTGCCTTTCTATTCATCAAGTTAATACTATATAGCTAGACTTGTCGGAAAGTAAGGTCAGATGTAATCTTATATAAATTGTTGCCTAAATGCTGTTCACAACTGGCGTAGCAGCAATCTTGTCATATCCATGTGAAGGCATCAGCTCATGCTCAATGCTGCTCGGTTTCTCGGGGACGGTCTTCTTGCGCAGGCCGAAACATGTCGTAAGTGGTGTAAATACACCGAGGTTGCCGTATCGCTCCATGTAGGTCATGGAGCAGAAGCAAATGATAACGACAAGCCAATAAACGTTGTACGAGACAACAGATCCAATGGTCGCAGAGTTTTCCCAGCCAAGAATAGCATTGAAAATACCCCAGCCACCGCCACCGTTGATCTCAGCGTTGCAGCAGTTGACGTGCCAGACGCTCTTGGTGATGTCATAAGAGCCAGGGCCGGAGCCAACTTCAGCCGCATCGCCACCGATGATGTTGTTCCAGGCATGGATCTCAAAGGCCCAGACGGCTTTGCTGAAAAGGCCAGCGGCAACGAGGTACAGGAAGCCGGTAGAGATGATGAGGAAGATCTGGAGGGAAGTTGTGTTTCCTCCTCTGTTATAGAAAGAAAGTCAGTGATTTGGTCCTTTTGTGGAGGGGAGGGTAGATCCAGTCAACGAACCTGTAAATGATGTATCCAACGACGCAACCAGCTGCGAGACCGCAAATGACAGCCAAAGGAAATGAAGTCGCTGGAAGACCCATACTGACACCTCCAATATACACAACAGCCTCGAGGCCCTCTCTCAGGACAGTGATGAAAGGCAGAATAAACATGACATGCTTCTCCGACCAGAGCTTGAAACGGCTCATGATGCCAGAAGTAGCAATCGTATCTTTCTTGTCAAGAGCCTGCATAAGCTTGACCCTCCACTTATCTTGAAGCTTGTTAACTCTCAAAAGAGCAGCGCCCATGATTGAAATGATGAGAGCCGCAACAAGACTGAAGCTTCCTTCCCAGATGTCTTCTGTTTTGCTAAAGACGTCCTTGCCGAGGGTGTAGAATGCTCCGATGAAGCCGGCACCAATGCAGAGACAGATGAAGAGGCCAAGACCTACTCCGATCCATACCTGGACTTGATGTTAGAACTGGGGGAAGATGGATTTGGGGAGGGGGGAGTACCTGTTTCAGAAGGCGTTTGTAGGTTTCTTTATCGCCCTCACCGCCGACACTCTGCTTCAAGAAAGCTAGAAGGACGGAGACGATGATGCTTGTTTCGAGACATTCTCGGAAACAGATGAAAAAGACTATTTGGATGATTGTTAGACATTCCGAGTCGTGATTGCAAGGTCCTTTGAGTTAGGTGGACACATACTGGGAACAGCAAAGACGTTGACTGTCATGATGATATCAGTTCGTTGGCCACAGACCAGGCAATCAGATACAAGTTTGAAGATGAACGGATGAGAAAGTCATCGAGGCTTGGGCGTGAGGGGATATGCAATGGAACGCAACAATATATTGATGCGACGCCCGAGTCGCTTTCACAAGACAGTGGATCCCCCCGAATTGACTTTAACCCTGCCACGCTACGACGCCCTTAGCGCGGCAAAAAATGCCAGCCTCAGTGCCGACTTTACCGAGCTGGAGTCATCTGCCTGTAAAAAAAGATGGATAAGATAACTTCTGACACAGCGCTAATCACTTCAATCGCTTCCATTCTTCACTGGCGAGTGCCGACTTTCCGAAATCTGGTGCGTCTGACGCCATCTGATTTGACAAGATCGATAAGATAGATTAATCGCGCTCCCGATTATCCGATAGTTATCAATCTAGAAGCGATGGCATGAGCTGATCCTCGTATATCGCGCGTGCCGGTTATCCAGAGTTTGGTGCCAAAAAGTAAGGTTACTTAACTCAATTGCTGCTGACGCCTGGCTCTCGGTGCGATGTGACCTGCTGAGGAATTGCCGCAGTCTTTATCTGATCGGTTCCCTGCATGCCACTCGATGCAACGACCCTTTCTGTCGCCAATTGATTGTTCATCCTTCATCATCATCTCCAAGACGAGTGAAGACTGGTGAACTAGTGACTGTCGCGATGCTTCCATCACTCATCGTCTCATCGCTGGCCATCCTCTTTGCCGGACCTTCAATGGTCAGTGCAAAAGATGTGCATTTCGACTGGAACATCACATGGACGACTGCAAACCCCGATGGTATGCACGCGCGCCCTGTCATCGGCATCAACAACCAATGGCCTCTGCCAGTCATCAACGTCACAAAAGGTGACAGAATCATCGCAAAGGTGACAAATCAATTGGGGAACCAGTCAACCACCATTCATTGGCATGGAATGTATCAGAATGGAACAAACTTCATGGATGGCCCTGCTATGGTGACCCAATGCAACATCCCCACTGGCGCTTCCATCACATACAACTTCACCGTGAGTCTCATCCATGAGCTGCGAAAGCAACAAATCTGACTCTTGACAGGCCGATCAAGTTGGAACCTACTGGTATCACTCTCACACAAGAGCTCAGTACCCAGATGGTCTACGCCAAGCCCTCATCATCCAGGATCCCAAGAATCCATATGAGGGTGAATACTATGAAGAGCGCGTCATCACGTTCTCAGATTGGTATCACGACGAAATGCAAGATCTCATGAAAACATTCGTCACCTACAAGAACCCCACTGGCGCAGAGCCCGTTCCAAACTCGGCGCTTATGAATGACACACAGAACATGACTCTTCCCGTCCTGCCTGGTAAAACATATCTGCTGCGCTTTGTGAACGTGGGTGCTTTTGCGTCTCAGTACTTCTGGATCGAGGGGCATACCATGAAGATCGTTGAAGTCGATGGCGTCTGGACGAAGCCTGCTGAGACAGACATGATTTACATTGCTAGTGCCCAACGGTATTCTGTTTTAGTCACGATGAAGAATGAGACTGGGGCGAATTATCCTATGATGGCTAGCATGGATACGGTGAGTTGACACTTTTGACATTATCTCGTTACAGAAGCTAATCTCGTCCATTTCTAGACTTTGTTCGATACTATTCCTGACGGTCTGAACTGGAATGTCACAGGCTGGCTAGAGTACGATTCCGACAAGAAGCTTCCCCCTGCTGCTATCTTGAATGACTTTGAGCCTTACGACGATTTCAATCTTGTCCCTACAGACGGAGAGAAGTTGCTGGAAAAGGCGGACCATACCATCAGCTTGGATCTCACGATGAACAACCTTGGTGACGGCGCGAACTAGTAAGTACCCCTCCAGTCAACATCAACCATCGAGCATCCAGCGCGTCCATACTGACCATGTTCAGCGCCTTCTTCAACGATGTCTCCTACGTGTCTCCCAAAGTCCCAGCATTATATACCGTCCTATCCGCAGGTGAAAACGCAACCAACCCAATCGTCTATGGATCCGACACAAACTCCTTCGTCCTCAAGCACGGCGAGATTGTGGAAATCATTCTCAACAACGATGACACTGGCCGTCATCCCTTCCATCTTCACGGTCAAAACTTCCAAGTCGTTCATCGTAGTGAAGACGGTGCAGGCCACTACAACGCATCGTGGACGAATATCACATACCCGCCTGTGCCAATGAGAAGAGATACACTTCTTGTGTATCCGCAGGGAAACTTTGTCATTCGCTTCCCAGCTACTAATCCAGGTACGTCAGCATAGCATCAGGCAACACATAATAAGTATGGGCTAACTGTGATAGGTGTCTGGCTCTTCCACTGCCATATCGAGTGGCACATGGACACTGGTCTGATGGCAACGATGATTTCGTCACCGCTCGTGATGCAGAAGACGTTGACCATTCCAGACGAATTCAAGAAGATCTGTGAAGACCAGGGGATTTCGACTGTTGGCAATGCAGCTGGTAACTCAGAAGACTTCTTGGACTTGACGGGCCAGAACCTGATGGTGCCTCCTCTGCCGGCAGGCTTCACTGCCAAAGGTTACGTCGCTATGGCGTTTAGCTGCTTGGCCGGTGTTCTTGGCCTTGCCTCGATTACTTTGTAAGCCACCGTTTCCCTGTCTCAAATATCACCGTAACGCTAACAATTCTGCTAGGTATGGCTCTGCACCCATTGCTGCCAAATAAAGAGTATAGTAATATGATTGTGTAGAAAATGGATTGAAATAATATTTGAGAGTTGTATAATGAGATATCTATTTGGAAACTTGCTGTATACTTGAGTCGTTTACTCCTGAAACTCCCAAGTGACATCTTCCCAGCCATCTCTCCTCCTCAGCCTAAAACTGGGATCCTTGCCTCTCCAGTCCGGCATTCTCGGCCCAACTCCAACACCAGGATTTCTTGACTTCGGCAGACTCAACCCGTGAGCCTCAAAACCCAACGCCACAACGCCAACAAATCCCAGCATCTCTGTGAACGCAAACTTGCGGCCAGGACATAAATGCTTTTCACCTCCGAACGACAACTGTGATCCACTTCTGTTCTTCTCATCTTGCACCGATACATCTAGGAAGCGCTCGGGGTTGGAGGCATTGGCGTCTGGGCCCCAGATTCCGTCGATGAAGTGAGCTACCGATGGTGCCCATTGGATATCGAAGCCTTGCTTCGGAACATAACTGCGACCCTGTGCGTCTTGGACCGTGGTGTCTGCCATGACGCGTCTATTTCCGATGGAGTGAAGATAGTGACGAAGAGACTCTTGATAGCATGCGTGGAGGAAGGGGCAGCTCTTCTCCATCTTTCTAACATCAAAAGTTACAGTCTTACCTTCGGGCCCGTTTGTGATAACAGTAATGCCCTCAGTCTCGGTTCGCACACGTGACAGGTACTCGGGGTCTGTCAAGACGTGCACGAACATCTAGAATAACGTGGGTGCAGGTGCAGTGTTGGTAACTCCAACCCACAGCAGCAGCACCTCCATATGAGCTAGATCATCATCTGTGAAGCCAGTGCTACGGAGGAACTTGGCTCTGTCGCGTATGCTGTCAGATACACCGTCTTCAAGTTCGCACCAGACTCATAGTAAAACAGAAGCAGGTTGTTGATTTCGTGTCTGGCGTTGATTGCCTTTTTGGTTATGAAGCTTGGGAGGCCCAGTGCCACGAACATGGACTGTTTGTCGAACGTCCTTACTAATCGTTATTAAGTTGAGAAATTAGAAACTCAAGGGGGTCTCACCACATGAGATGCACCTTATCCATCGTCAACGGATTCTTCACCCCGAAAAGAGCTGTAGCAGTCGCATCTGTCAAGATATCCCGAAGCCAGATAAACAAATAAGGAGCATCCAGTTCCTCTCCACGTCGAACAGGATTAAGATATGACACAAGTCTTGTCAAAGCACTGAGATTTAGTCTGTGCAATGGTTCATCCATGAGGGCAGACTGAATAAGCGACAGTCCCGTCTTCAAATATTTCTTATCGGAAATGAGATCTCCTGCGTTCTGGCTCAGACCCCATAGGGCCTTGGAGAACTAAACAAGAAATGTATCGAAGGAAATGTCGTTATTCTTGAGAGCTGATTGGATAAGATCTGGAGAGTTGATGATGTAGAGTTTGCCGTTGAGCATGGGGAGGGTGCAGATGGGCATTCTGCGTTCTTTACTGTGATCGGTTAGAATTGTATGCCGTTGCGTGTTCATTGGAGACTGTAGACTTACAATAGTCGGACATAGAAGCCACCGCCCTCTGTGAACATTGAAATGATGTGTCCTATCAGCGGAACTCGAGTTTTCAGCAGAGGCGGCTCCAACGAATCGACAGAGGGCGATGCATAGCGACCCAGAATGAACAACAGTCCAGTCAGGGCGAAAACTGCCCATGTGTCCGGGACGGGAACATTATCCCAACGCATGATGAGAATGGGGCTGTGAGTAGAGGAAATTGATAGAATGTAGCGAGACAAACATTGCTGTTCAGGTTGAGGGGAAGTGGCTGGACCGCCTTACTTATTCCTCTATAGCGCGTCATATCAGCGCTTGGTAGTTAGCCCGATATTTTGAGACAAAGATAGAGACACGGAATTCCGATGCTTATGGACCTTGCTTTTAACATGCAGGTCCCATCTTAAAGCTGACCAAAGCTCAAGCCTCATTAGTGTAAGCTCAAGATATGGACACTAAACCCGCTCTTAAATCTTACTGAATGGCGACTTTACCAATCTGACACAGACCCCAGGGAGCAAGAAGAGTTCTGATGTTGAAGTGGATTACTAAAATGAATTACCTAGTAAAGGCTGGCTAATAGATACTAGACTTACCTAAGTGTTTTTATCATGTAGAAAGGAGGCCCCTCCCGTGGTATCCGTAGACTAGTCCGGGTTCTCTTGAAGCTTGGAAACCATGTGATTAAAGTAAACGTGAATGATTATGAGAAATTTGTCAAGCTAAATATCAATGTAAAGCTAAGAAATAATAAATGAATGTGACCAAACTCATATCCCTTACTAGAACCCATTACACCTCACCATCTTCCCCATCGTAACCATCCAAATGTCAGAACGGTAAGTAGTGATCCATAGAACCGTCTCATAGCCCATGCCGGCGCCAACAGGGGACCAGCCCTCGGAATAGGTTGATCTGGTGGCTTGACTGTCGGCTCCGGCTCCTGGCTTCAGACGAGCCCTCGGAAAGCCTCAACACGGGTGCGGAGATCTTTCAAGTCTAGATCACTGGTCTTTCCCTTATAGATCTTATCCTGATACTCGTCCACCAGACTGCTCCAGGCCTCGTTTCTGTCCGAAAATTTGGTCTCCCAGTTCTTGATGCGAGTCTTGAGTGTCTTAATCTCGGTATCTCTATCATCGACCAGCCTTTGCGATATGACGAGTTCCGCTTCCGTCGTGGCAAGCTTCTCTTGCGTCGTTTTGAGAGTACCGGTCTTGGCACCAAGCTCTGTCTTGGTCGCGTCGAGCTCGTTCTTGGTGCTGTTGAAGTCGCTGAGGGCGTCGTCACGCTCCTTCTTGGTGCGTTCGTTCACGGCCGCAGCATTGGCAAGCTGGCCCTGAAGACCCTCTTTTGCGAGGAGGGACTCTTGAAGCTTCTTTTCGAGGTTTCCATTGACAGTAATAAGATCAGTGTTCGCCTTCTTCTGGACCTTGAGCGCATTCTCAAGTTCAAGGACCTTAGCAAGAAGAGCAAAGACCTCTTGCTGGAGAGTGAAGATGGTGTGGTCAAGCTCCTCTATCTTACGCTGAGCTTTGCACAAGTCGACATTGAGACATGAGATCTCAGAGGCAAGCTTGTTGAGGTCTTCCTGCAGCTTGTTGATGACCTTGTGATCGAAATTGTCGTCCTGCTTGAGATGTTCGATTGTTTCGTTGAGATGCTTCACCTTCTCCTTGTACTCCTGGCTGGCCTTAGCTAGCTGCTTGGTCAGCTGGTCGATGGTTGTATTGGCCTTGTTGCGTTGACCTGTAAGGGAAGTGATCTCAGTCTCAAGGTTCTTCTTGTCCGTCTTGAGGGTCTCGACGAGAACGGTCTGCTTGTGGAAATCGACATCTAGAGCAGCAAATTTCTGTGGTTCGTTAGCAAAGTAGGGTCAAACTGAAGGACTTGAAGCTCATACATTCTGGGCTTGGACAGTGAGGTAACCAGCTTGCTCAATGAAAGCCGCCCCATGCCTAAGAGTCTCAAGTAGAGTCTTGGGGAACGGCATAGGGTCTAGAACTCGGGGAAGGGTAGCCTGGGGCTGAGGGAGACGGAACTCAGTCTCCTTCTTGGTTGGGGGAACCAAGTCGTCGGAGTCAAATGAGCTACATCGATTGTCAGCATCATTGTACATGGGCATAGCTTGAGCATCACTTACTGGGCCTTTGGTTCGATCTTAGCCACGAGGTTCAGTTCACCGGCTCTGGTCTGCTTTCCGTCCTTCTTTATCTCGAGGCCGAGCTTCTCGGTCTTGCGGTTCCACGAGCAGGTGAAGTCGTAGACATTGTTGAAAGCGAATTTGGAGATCTTGTCATCAGAACCGATGAACTTCAACGGGGTTCCCCTGAAAGCGGTTGTCTTCGCCTTGCCTGCAGCGTCCTTGGTCCACTGCCAGGAGGAGATGACAGGCTTGCCATCCTTGTAGTCCTCGGGGAGGACGAAGATAGCTTGCTCATCGATAGCACTGTCGTGGATAGTAATGCTTCCAGCCCAGATACGAAGGGCAGCGGCGTGGTCAACCTTGCCCTGAGGCTTCCACACACGGTCGAGAGCGATGGTCTTCTGACCACCAGGGCTCGACATGTCGACCTTGATTTTGGCGTAGTTTTGCTCAGTGGTGATAGCATAGCTGTACCAAGAGCCGGAGAGGTTGAAGGAGACATCAGTGGTGTTGGAAAGCTGCTTCACGTCGGAGACAACAATGGTCTGGAAGAACTTGGACTTTCGGACTCGGTGGGAGTCCTTTGTCCACTGGGTGAAGAGGTAGACTGGGTCATTGGCACGGACGACACCGTTGGGAAAGATGATCGTGAAAGTCTCGTTGTCGGCATACTCAGGCCAGTCAAACTTTCCTTGGTAGATAAACATTGTGAAAAGTAGGATGTGATTTCAGATGAAGGAAGAGAAGTTTGAAGGTAGGAAATGTAGTAAAGAGAATGAGTTGCTGTTGATGATGAAAAGGATCAGTAGGAGATCAGCACGCCTTTATAGCTTTCTAGCATTGCTGTATTGGACTGGCTGTATCGCGAAGTGCTGGGTGCCCTTTCAGCTCTCCATGCAGAACGTATTGCATAGTCGACTAGCCCGAATACTGATCACATCCCGTCGATACATTCCCGTAGCATTCCGCATGGCGCTTGTGAAACCGTAAAACAAGTGTGTGGCAAGCTGAACCCCCTTAACCATTCCCCATCCCAAGCCAAATCACAACTCAACACCACGCGAAGCCCTCGTGGCTGGCTGTGCGGCTTGAAACATTGATCTTTAGCAACAGTATAGAAAGCAGCCCTCGCTAAAACCCCCCCGAAAACTCTCCCAAGGCTGAGACAGGCGCTGCTTAGTCCAAGCTGAGACGAGATTATTAAGAGGGAGCCCAATGATAACGGTTCAATAGTTCGCGCCACGTGCAGGTCCAGCTCGCCACGGGCCGTGATAAGCGGCTAGAACAGTTCCTCCGCACTGGGTCCAGACCTCTCCAATCACACAGACTATCTACCAATAAATTGATCACAATGCAGGACTAGCCACAGAACAGCGATAGTTTGCGGTAATGCTGCCATTTTGGAGCTGGGGCTTAGACAGGCCGGGCTAGAACGCTGCGGCTGATGTGTGCGGGGAGGACAGATTAAGGATAATGCATGCCAATTAGGGTTTCAGAGGCCAGCTGAGGTGCAGCGCTAGATTAGAAAGGTTTGGAGGACACGAATTGCGAGACTGAAAGAAAAGAATCTGAAAGAGTTGAAGCTTCGTGAGGCGATCATGTGCACGGAACTGAACTGTGCGATGCTGGAGAAAAAACATTGAAAATACCGGGTGCCCTACCAAGGTGGGTCCTAAGAATAGCTTCACTTCAATCAACATGGTCGGCTCAACGAAACGAAAAGAAGCTACGCGAGAATAACCACGGCTCACAGAAATTTTTATGATTGAACTACTGTGAGTAACTCAGAGACTTGTATCATCAATTGATTGCATTTTCCCACGAGGATTAACCATCCAGCATCCCCGATTACTTCATCCCCTCTCAGCATCACCGCAATCTCCCCAACCCGATAGCTCCGTGCCTGGTTTCGCGCTCGCGTTTATCTCCTTATCAATCCTCCGTTGCTCACGCTATGACGCTTCCACCAGTCTTCGCCTCAAGATCAGGCAAAAGATTATTTGAGGCTGCTTCTTCGTCCGTTCCTGGGCATTTTTCTCCGGCTGGCTGGGTGCCTTCTCGTTTCGATGCACGGACCGAAAGCTCCGAGCTATACGTATCACCCCGCTGCGGGCATCGTTCGACCGAGGAGGCTGAATAGCGGTACCTGCCGTCTAAACGACTACTTGTTGCCTGGGGAAGTAGTGTTGCCTTGCCCCCCACCTTACTCTATTCTTATTCTCATGCCCGCCCTGGTGTGAGAGTTGGGGCCGCTCTTGTCTTGATTTCTCAAAGCCGCTTTTGTCGAAGCCGTGTCCCTTCCGTTCGTTTTGCCTTCGCATTGTGGTTATGGAGGAAAACTTTGGTCCAGCGATACCGTGTGGGGCTTCTTCCTTCCTTGTGAAAATCAGCATTGCGCTCCTGCATCAGGTCATGTCTTGTCAAGAGCTTGTATGCAGATACCTCAAGTCTTGATGTCGTGCCTTCTCCAGTGCCCAGCCTGGAACGTGTGGCACTAGTCCAGGGGCTCAACTCGGCGTTGACAAATGATGTAGAAGACCTCATTCAGATGCTGCTTCGATGCGTTGGTTCTGTGACAAGGTTAGAGAGGCACTAGCCCCAACACATTCATCTTTTTCTCATTGCCTTGTACTGATGTTCATCGTCTCCGGAGCGTGGCTGCTGAATCCACTGTCTTCTCCCCATCTTCTTCTTCTTTTCTTTTCTTCTCTTCATCATTGTTCTTGTCCCCAGTGACTAGACGCCGTCTTGTTGACCGGCCACTCAAGGCGCCGGCGCCGGCGCACGAGTGCGTCTCGTTGTCGGAGGCTCTTTCCTTCCTGCAGCAGGTAGGCGAGCAGGTTGTTCAATGGGTGCCACTTGTCGATGTTAGTCTCCAGAAACTTGCTCACTTTCCAAATTGGACTTTGCACTTGCCTCTCTACTCCTCATGCCTCTGAAGTTGCTCCAGCGTCGGGTAGGAGCGTGAGTGCTCGCAGATGGGTATAAAAGTCCGTCTCCCCCATCTTCGTCTTCTTCTTTTCTTTTCTTCTCTTCATACACAGTAGAAGTTCATGTCGAAAGATACTGAATAGCCGTCTTGTTGACCGGCCACTCAAGGCGCCGGCGCAAGTGCTGCGGTCTGGGGCAAACTTGTGCTAACACCCCAGTCGCAGCAGGGAGGATGGGCTGAACTTTGTGTAGAGAGTGGAAAGGGAACGCAGTGAAACAATGAATTTATGATAGCAGATATAAACAAACAAAAAAGGACAGGAGAAAGCAGCGAAAGGAAAACTTCAGTAGGAATACAGATGAGGAACTGGACAGGCGAGGGATGGGAGAGACGCCGTATTTTATAGAACAGAGGAAAACAAGCTTTGTGGGATGGGGGCTTATTCTCTTGATCAGACTTTGGCTTTGCGTTCGCCGGTGACTCATTTGTGTCATGATCCTTCATTTGCAGAACTTTGTCTACTCAACCGAGTGCTGGTGATGCGCCACGTCAGTGATTGCAGAAAGGATGCTCACGGTGTGGACGAACGAAAGGTTCAGGTGGAGGAGTCGACTTGCTCGTGACTCCATGCCTCGATTGACACTTGATGATTATCTGCAATTTAGTTCTGTGTTTTAGAGCTTACAATCCATCATAGAAGTTAGATCGATCGACGCGAGCAATCAACAGTTGACGAGAAGAGGGGGTTGGCAACTGGTGACACCTGTCGACAGTCGGAGGCCCATGGCGATGACAACAGACGAGTCCCATCAGAAACTCTTCCAGAACCGCCTCTCGCCGCCGATGCATCGAATTTCAATCGAAAACATGCTCAGCGGTCACCATCGCTCGTTCTAGTGTTATTACGGCACGCCCCGTCATCCTGCGGTCGAGCTCGAAGCGTCTTCCATCCTCCACCGAACACACGACGCGCTCTTCTCCTCGGCGAACAAAGTACAGACGATCGCTACCTACGAGCCCATATCAAATTCAATTGTCTGGAAATTGACGAGAACCGAGTCGAGTCTTCAAGAACGATGCTACGCTGCCCCCGCTCGCCCAATGTCGACTCTGGGCTGAGAATGACCAATACGAACCCGATTCGCCCGTACCACGCCGCTCCAACATAACACGAATCTTACCCTACGTCTTCCTCCAGAAGGAGAATCGTTACCCGTATCCTTGTCGTATCGATCGCGGATCTTCCAGTCAGGACAAGCGCGGACGTCGACCGGTCTCGAAGCAATTGATCAAGATCGAAGCCCAAAGAACCACGAACCGAGAATGACGAGGGCATGTTTTACGTTTCCGAGTACACAGTTAAATATAGAAGAGTTGATAATTAGTATCACTATCAGGGGATCCATGGTCTCGAACTGGCATCCCTTATTTCCATCCGAATCCCGAATTGACGGCTCCCTGGCAGCATCGGTAATCACGACACTACCACGGGTTGTCGCCGCCCGTCGTCCAAGACCCAATACTACAAAGTGAGAAGAATCTTCACAGCAACATAATACAGAACCACCGCCTCAAACCCTCCACCTTGCTGTCCGACGCTTTAGTCTCAAAACCAATGTAGACCGATAGGCTAACCACGATCACGCATCCT
This sequence comes from Fusarium nisikadoi, assembly GCA_013623555.1. Taxonomy (NCBI): domain Eukaryota; kingdom Fungi; phylum Ascomycota; class Sordariomycetes; order Hypocreales; family Nectriaceae; genus Fusarium; species Fusarium nisikadoi. The sequence goes on from JABFFB010000216.1 coordinate 105,197, forward strand.
TCCACCAAGAGGCTACTGCCGACGCACATCAATTAATCAACAGGATATGGTGGATGTCCCACGGATAGCGTATTAACATATCTCAAAGACCTGCTCCGGAGACTGGGGTCCTTCGCCTCGCATGATCCCGTGTATGAATCCATACCCTCTCATCAAGAATCGCTCACCGTGAGGCCGTAAGATAAAAGGGTATGTACTTCCGTATGGGACAGTTATTATATCCCCAGGGCTAGTCGTCGAAACGCAGCATCCAATCATGCCTTTTTCCGTGATGAAGATACTCGAGTCTGGATAATTAAAGTCCCACACTGGCTTGCCAAATTGATACCCATCTGCCTGCTCAGCCTCCATGGATACGTCTGGTGAGACAAACTCCTGATAAGCCTTCTCGTCGAGTATAATTCTAAGATATGACACAAAGTTCTGCCTCAGAATCTGCTCCTCGCCAGGGTTACTATCTTCATTGAGGCCGAATGATAAAGAAGTCGCAATTGCAGTGAGTTCACTGCTGTTGTACACCTTGCTTGTTGGGCTCAGTCGTAAATTCCCTAGAACTTTGCGCCACACATGTCCTGACTTGACTCGTCCCTCTTCAAACTTCATGTTGGCGTTACTGAAAAGGCTTTCGTTATAGGTTTCGGAAACCTTGATTGAATCAAGAAGAACGCCACGAAGAGCCAGAACCCTTGACTCCGCATCAATGTTCCATTTAGGTTTGGAGTCTAGTGACGGTCTCCAGGGAAGTGCCTTGCCGAATCTGAAAGGGTTTCGAAATAACATGGCCCTATCCCATCGGGGCACCCAGGAGGGGCGATCGGTGCCTGGGGCGTAGAGTAATACATCTGTGTTCTGCATATCTGTGAAAGCAGCAGCAACAGAATCCATGTAAACCTCCACCGTCGATTTGCCATAATCAGGGTAGAGGAGCTCACTGCCACGTGTGACACTCATCAAACCATGGAGACCATATATCATGTCTCTTGGATCAGTGCTGCAAAAGTTTGATGCCAGATACAACATGTATAGCCAGTTCTTTGGCTTCCTTAAACGTTCTGTAGTAGCAGTAGCGGCCCACCAGCATTTGGTGTCTGTAAAACCATAGGCTTTACTAAATGCCGGCTCCATGATGATATAGCCGGCGACCAGCTCAACCTGGTCCCATTGGATTGTCGAACGACCACAGTGAACAAGCCGAGACTGGTTGGCGTTGATTTCTTGGATAACCCAAACCCGAGTGAAATAGGTGTGAGAATACAACCAAGCCAAGGACTTCCACATGTCTCTAGTGACGGTTTTGATTTCATTTGGCAACGGTATTAGGGATCTGTTTTGATACACCACCTCATGATATACATTTCCACGAGCGCTCAGCCCATTAGTTGAGATACCAAGCTTTTCACAAAGTAAGTCTGAGATAATGTGGATTGAGTTGATAGCAGTCTCTGCATCATACTCTGGTGTATCTGGCCCGAGCCAAATTAAAACTGTCTTGGCGTTCTCGTAGATCTTTCGCATTTGTTTCACTTGAGCATTGCGTTCCGATATATGGGACTGGTTGATGCTGGGTAGTTAGTCAGATTAGCAATGACACCAAAGAGTTGCCTGAGAAAAATGAATGAACGTTTTTTGTTTTATACAGTTTCTCTCCTTGTGTGTCAAGGGGAGCCCATCCACCAAACGACGTACCAAATGGCATCTGCCCACAGATAACGAGATCGATCTCGTTTCCTGAAATGGCCAAGTGCGTCGTAGAGATTCTGGGTGATCTTGAGCCTTTTACCGTGGCATATTATATCGGCTTTCTGAGTCAAGTCTCCCCATACATAGGAAATGGCCTCGTACTCGGGAATACTGTGGTCGGACCAAGAGGCCGAATGAACACGGCATTGGATGGGGTCATTATCATTACCGGGGAGAAGTTCTGCGATCCGGAATGAGGTTTGCGTGCCAAGCTCTTGGTACAAATATCCAAGCTCATTTTCGGTCATGATGCTAGTAGCGGATACTCCAAGAGTGGAGTGTCAGTCTCTTCGAGGACTAGATATGACACGTACGTCGGGCCGAGCCGCTCATCCACGCATACAGTTGTGTTATCTGAGACCTGTAACGTAACTAAACCAAAAGATCATATAATCAGGGTAACAAACTAGGCAATCAAAGTAAGACTTTTCATGTAATAACTGAAGTTTTAAAGTTGATGGATTTGATCTTGCGTTACATCTGTTACGTGAGGCATTTTTAGCCTCCCCTCCATCCCTTGTATTCCTCAGTTATCGGCGGGGTTTTAAGTGTTGGTTGGCCTGAAATCATCAGGCCACTCAATCGGGCTATTATTAGACCCTTAACTTACCCCGCCTTCTCAATACGCACATCAAAACTTGATAAACTAACTATACAAGTTTAATTACCAGCAAACTGAGCCACCATGGCTTCCGCTACCCGCTTCAGACTCGTCTTCAATGTGCCCACGTTATCGTTGGCTAAATGCAAAGAGGCTATTTTCGCTGCTGGAGCAGGTCGCTACCCCGGCCCGGGTAACTACACCGAGTGCTGTTGGACCATCATAGGGACTGGCCAGTTTCGCCCAGGCGACGCAGCTAAGCCGCATCTTGGCCAAGTCGGCCAGCTTGAGGAAGTTGAAGAAGCCAGGGTCGAAACTATCTGCGTGGGCGAGGACGTTGCGAGGAATGCAGTCAAAGCTCTAAAGAGGTGGGTGATTTCACTCCTCCATAACTCTAGCACTGCTAACAGTTTTACAGTGCCCACCCATATGAAGAGCCCTCCTACTCTGTGTATCGACTAGAGGACTTCTAAGAGAAGCTCAGATGATACAGTGTCTTGATGCACCAGAGAGGGACTCAGAGTACGGAATATCGATGCCGACAATATGAGGAGTATATGCCATAGCTGGAACCAACGAATGGACAGGTTGGAAGGAGTGAAACCCAAACTGGAAAGCCTATATAAGAGCTTTTTCTGAATCCAAGTTCAACCGCTGGCGAAGTTTACTTGTGAAAAATGTATTCTTATTAGCTACCAGCGCTAACTAAAAGGGCCTATGCCGTTCACTGTTTCACTGGTACCGATTAACGTGACGGGGAAAATCGGGCAATATTTGGTCCTAGCCAACCACATCGCTGCCATTAGCTACAACCGTTTGGACCCGAGGAGCCAGTTAGGTACTGCTATGAGGCCGGCTCTAGTATTGATTGGCTGCTGGTTATTATGCCACAGATACTGGCCTTAAGTAGGCACAGCAGTGAGGCTTGATGTCACGATCGGCAACCCGTATTATTAAAGCGACTTGAATTTTATCAGGCTTCTTCAGTGGCGGGATCTAGCAAATATACCTAAGTGGTGCTCTCTCCGATCGTAAGGGATGCATGTCGGCTGACATTCCGAACCGAGGAATGACTTGCCGTATCAGGCGACCATTTTTCCACTTTCTGTTGCTTCATAGTCGCTTGAAATCTAGGTCATATGTCTCGCAAAACCATCTCTAATGTTGTGGTCGCTGGCGTAAGCGTATCTTATGGCAGAGAAAGTTCATACTGATATCCATAGGGTACCGGGCGTCTCGGCCCTTCGGCGATCAAACACCCCCTCAATGGCGGTTTCAAGGTCAGCGTGCTGAGCCGCAATCAATTATCCGCAAAGCTCGCTCCTAACAGAAGTCGATGTCATCGGGGTAGATTACACATCAGCCGAGACATTGACGCCGAGCCTTGTAGGTCGCGGGTTTGATGCCATCGCTGTCATCCTTAACCGCCTGGCCTACGATACATCGGTTGTGACCATTCGCTCTTTACGGGGTCTGTAGGTTTAGCGTCGTTGATATTGAACTCTGGGTACAAGTACCAGAGGCCCGCATTTTTCAGATCTCGCAAGGACAAGGTGCAAGAGCGCCTTTCGATTTGAATCAATCCCTGAGAAATGCTCTCCGTTATCAAACTCCCTCTTGTTAAGTCGAAGATCCCGAAAATATGCCTCTTCATCTGAGAATTCCGCATCTTGGAACGAGTTGAGTAACCACTTGTCCCTTGCAAACTGCCCGCATGGGAATTTCGATGTATCCACAGCACAGATAGAAATATCTCCTGGGTGACTAGACCACGGGTTGCAGAATCTCCAATTTGCATACTGGATCACAAATATGAGAGAACTACTCCACGAAACCAGGTTATTGGTCTTCCAAGTACTAGATAGGCCCTTGTGCAAATGGTGATGCAGCAATTTCGAAGCCTCTTGATGGTCCATCGACAAAATATCGACCTTGTGACGACCCGCCTCACCACCGAGACATAGTACTGAGGCAATGACCTTGTCTGTGTTGAGACCCATACTATTTTTGTCGTATGCTCGGAACAAGTATCGTGGCATTTGCTCAGGAGACTTCTTGCCTGATTCTTCGAATACGAAGTTCTCCTTAGGTTGAAACAATGTCGGGCCACCAGAACAGTTGCATAGGCACTGAAACCAGAATCTGATCCAATCTTCTTTTTTCTGTCCCTTATCTGCGAAATCGCAAGTGGCAAGATAATCCACTGGATCCAGATCTCCAAAAGGCCTCGTAGCTTGATAATAACATTCTTCCGCAGTCTTCCACAGGATATCGCCGCTTTGCGCTCCTCTCATCATTCTCTGTGAAATGTTCTCTATGGGCTTCTTAAAATGTCCAAGAAGGGATTCTACGCCGAAAAGCCGTCTTGTCGCCCAAGGAAATGAATTGCCTGGCAATAGCCTGAGTTGCAGAACCGTTTAGGAGTTTCACAACTTGCCCAAGCTCAATAGCCCTAATTTGGACGTCGCGGATGGACTCTACATCTCCCTCACTGAATGAACCATTGGCAAGAAGCAGTTGAACGACGCTGACTGCATGGCCCGACAAAGCATCAGCTGCTTCGCTGTAACCACGTAGAGCTTCTTTGAGAGACTTGCGCGATTGTCTCTTCTTTCCGCCAGTGATTTTCAGCACATCGATCCCGTTCGTAATATCTCCGATCTGGGCTCTAGTCGTTTCTTCGTGGTCCTCCATCGTCTAGATAGTTGGTCAAACAGGACGTCTTGAGGGTGATAAGTTCGAGAGGGGGAACCTGCTTGGTGCGGGGTCTCAACTACGACATCCGTCATCCAGGACGCGTAACTGCAAGCAGCCAATCGAAAGACCATCTTATTGATGTTCTGCTACCAGTTCACGTGAAAGACAAATCTAAAGATGGACAACAGCATTTTCTTTGTCACATGCTAACGCCCAAAATTCCATTTCACATCCAGGAAATACCCCCAGTGAAATGCATGTTCCTCAAATGGTCCTCTATCTTAGCCTCTCCTGAAAAGCGATTGCTCCGCCTGTGGTCAAATACATCTTCGGCAAGTTTAGGCAGTTCCCTGTGACGAAATACCTCACTAGATTCAGGAAAAGACCAAAGAAAGCCTCTACCAATCGCCTGTGCGAGGGAATGCGCGCGACGCAAGCATCAGCTGTCAGGTCTCTCAACTGAAAATAACACTCTCAGTAACACGATTCAGGCGCAGCGCGTAACACTGAAACTTGATAACATCAGTATTACGATGCTAATCACTGACTTTACTGACTCTCCAATAAATATTTAATAGGGCAAAAAACATACAACACCGGGGATTCGCTGGTCGTCACCGACCCAACTACTAATCCGGCGCTTCGAAGCTTGACTCTGGGGGAGCGGACGGGACCCCGTATTCTCTTCGAGCTTTGGTCGTATGTGACAGTTCAGAATGCAAAATCGCTCCAAGAGGATGGCAGTATTATGAGAATCACATCTAATAGCTGCTGCTCGTTCCTCAAATCGGTGTCTTTCTTGATTGAGTCCCAATCGAGTGAGAAGTTGCCGGTCAAGCGCTCCCATTTCCCGAAGTTGAGAAACTTTCGAGTTAAACATCGTTGGATGACTCTTTTGAAAGCTTCGTTGACTTAGCAGTGAGCATTGGGGGCGTAGGTTGACTGGTAGAGACCGAGGACGAACATCATCTGGTAGATCTGATAGCGAAGGGCTGCTGTCTGGAATTGGTCCAATCGATACTTTGAAAGGCTTGTTCAAATATAAATTGCAGCTTCCTGAGACTCTCAATACTCAGTTCTTCATCTTCCACTCTCTTGGAAGCTGCGGCGACAAGTCCGTCCGTCTGTCTCGGCAGCCTGCCGCAGGATGAGCTCGTTTCTTTTCGTTCTCTTCTTATAGCCTCGATTCCTTTCAGCTCCTGGTGAACCATTGGCGTACAGGAAGGCAGCAAATAGAATCCCAGGTGCCTCATCACCTGGTTTCTCCGAGATGCTGGATAGACAAGCCCCAGGCCAGGAGGGGGAATAAGATTGCTCCAGCGCCTCCACTGTCACTTTCGGTTCGCAAAACATTCTTGCTACTGGAGAAGTCCATTGATAGGCCTGGCTTGCTGTAAAAGAGCGAGCAGGAGGCTTGCCCAAGTCAGCGCGAACAATTCGCAACCAAGGACATTGGCCCTCGCAAGATATCTGGCTCCAGGAAAGATAAGCCCAAGAGCTGCAGCCCTGTATCCCGGCCCAAGATCAACATAGTATTAAAATAAGATGCCGAGGGCAGCAAGAACCAAGGCTACCCAAACACCAAGTGTACAGACCTGAACGTTCTTGCGATGAGGGCCGGGAACAACGTTTGGCGGTATAAGGTCTTTGACATATGGTCCTGGGCGTGTCAACGCAGTTCAGTACTTCTTTATGGCCGATTGAAAAGCACATATCTGACGTCCCGTAGGCTTGTTTATGCTGGGCATCTGATTTTTCGTGACCCATATGTAGTGATTGGTCAAACATTTTGGTATAATGTCTCAGTTGTTAGCTAGATGTGTTCTTTGTAGCAGAAACTTGTGGCCGAGAGCATAAATCAGCAGACAGAACTTAGGGCACTTTCCTAAACTTAGAGCAGAGATCATAAATTTAGAGCAGAGATAATAAATTTAGAACGTAGAGTATAAATGGTCAAGGTTTCACAGTAATAACATGCTTATCATTTCCTCAGCGCACCACTACAAGGGTATCGTGTTCAGATAGACTGGTCCTTTGTCCACCTTTGAACATGCAACGCCTGTGCCTCAACGGTGGTCTTCTTTGTTAATCAATACAACCCCTAACCCTGCTGTTAACCATTTGGGTTAGTCATCATAACTGTATTGTCGAACAGAACTTGCGTCGGAGTTTACGAGTTCCTTTCCTAATTTGACATTAGTGTCTTTCCGGATCCAACGCTAACACCCGATGCAGGAGCTTCCCCAGCCGAGGATCATATTGTAGTCATGCCTCCCACAACCCGACATTCTTTTCTGACTGCACTTTTATTTACTGCGTCGTATATACATGGTAGTACCTTTTCTTTTCTGGTGGCCGCTTGTGCATAAACGGTCACTAGCTCGCCTGCCGAAAACTTCACGTGCCAATTGCTTCCAATATTGCAACACCGTTACTCCTCAGGGATCGTCTCCGTTCCGCCAATCTACCTCACTGACCAACCTTGGCATTTTCATTTATCTTTTGTATACTTTGTTTCACTGCCCAGAAAGAAACTACTTCAGGCAAAATGCTCCCTTCTAACGCTACCAACTATGTTTCGTCTCTTCTCTCAGAGGCTCGTGAACTCTCGCAGCCATTACTCGATGGACTGTCAACCTCTCCTCTCACTATACCCGTGTCATTGGCGTCTGCGCTAGGCCTCGGCTACTTGGCAAACAAGATCCTAGTCAGAAGGGCCCTGAATCACGGCACGAAAGCCTACTTCGATTGGAGTAAGGAGATTGTGTTGGTAACTGGTGGATCAGGCGGCATTGGAGGCGAGACTGTACAACAGTTGGCTAGCAAGGGCATTCGTGTGATTGTTCTTGATGTACTCTCCTTGACTTACAAGGCTCGTGAGTTCTCTCTCCTTTTAAAAGTCCAGGGGGGTACTTACAAATGACAGGATCGAATGTTTACTACTACAAATGTGACCTTACGGATTATGAACAACTACAAGAGGTTGCTGGGAGAATTAGGCGGCAAGGCATACCGTATGAGCAAATAATTATACTCGCTGACTTTACCCTTTAGTGAGGTTGGCGATCCTACAATAGTTGTAGCGAACGCGGGTGTCTGTCGTGGAAAGCCTCTATTGAAAGCTACCAATGAGGATGTCCAGCTGTGAGTACCCGAATGTATCCGCCCAGGAAGTGGGCAGCTAATTTTATATACAGTACAATTGGTGTCAACACTCTAGGTCTCATCTGGACCATCAAGACCTTTCTCCCCGCAATGGTATCCCGCAACCACGGCCATCTACTCATCGTCGCCTCTCAAACAGGATACTTGGCCACCGTGGGCATCACCGACTACGCAGCCAGCAAATCAGCAGCCATTGCTATTTATGAGGGGTTACATACCGAGATCAAGCACGTACACAAAGCTACAGCGGTCCGCGTTTCGTGTGTCTCACCGAGCCATGTACAAACCCAAATGTTTACAGGTGTCAAGTCTGTTCCCGGTATGTCGACTATGACGACTGAGTATCTGGCGGATAAGATCTGCGGTATTCTCATGAGTGGAAATGGTCAGAACATTATTGTCCCAGCTGCAGCTGCAATGTCACCTTGGGTTCGTGTGTTGCCGGGTTGGGTCCGTGTTCTTCTGCAAGATGCGGCAGCTCCGGCGTTTACCGACTTGAAGCCTCGCGAACCTTGCGAAGGTGTCGTCAACGAGGGTCAATGAGAGGTTTGATGAGTATCACGTGCCAAGACTGTAGAATTATTGCTAGCGAACGACAGTCTTCCACTTCTCAATAAATGCATCTAAGGATAACGTCTGAGTGGACCTTGAAGTTATGAATTCGCAACCCAAAAGAAGTCCTTTGATCCAGTTAAGATGCTACAAAGGTAGCAACTCAGCCCAGGAGACGCCAACTAAATTAGCCTCGCAAGGCTGACGTTGCGGATGAATGGTGGGGTCAGGCAACCTCGAACACGGAAATAATCTTCAACAAACCACGCAATTTCGTAAGAACCACGATTGTATCTTTGCAAGTTTCTGTATCCAACTCGCTCCTCTCTTCCAAACACAACCATGTCTAGCTCAAGGAAATCAAGTCGAGGAACCTCGGTAGCGACCGATTTCAACCAAGCCCTCCAAGAAACCCCCGCATTTGAACCCATGCGATACACAGCAAACTATGTAAGGATGGCACAGGTAACTTTATCATTGCCTATGAACAAAAAGCATCTTCTCACGCATCTCCAGCTCGAACTCAGTGCCTCTGAGTTTCAGGATCTCATGGCAGGGCTTAAAGAAGCAGGAAGACTATTGCCTGAGAACTTTGACCCAGACAAGGAACCGTGGCCACCGGAGGCAGAAGAGGTTAGTCAAAGGATGGAAGAGATGTTGAAATGTTATGATAAACTTTCTGGGTGCTTTAAACAGTTCGTGCAAAGTGCACAGGCTGCGGGTGCGGGAATGGGTGTCAAGCGCCAGCAGTAATGGTGTAGGAAATACGGTGGTGTCACTGGCGTTAACAAATCAATATAGCCCTTGGGATCATTAGAAGGATATTATTATATATGTCACACAGGCTGCAACAGCTCGTTACTAATAAAAGGCCCAGAATATTCGTCTGGACTCTTATAACGCCCTATCTATTTTTACTTGAATACTGACACAGCCGATAGGAATGAGGCCTTCCATCTCCGGCAAAAATAGGCATCTTGCAACCATTATTCTCATCTCCACGTCCCAACAGCTCAATCCTGTATGAGCACCATGACCGCAATGGTCCCAGTAGTAGCGAGCTGCAACACTTCTTTTAGTGGGGGTCAATTGTCAGAACGAGTCCAATACATGAAGCATCATAACGAAAGGAAACTGGAAATAATTTGCTAAGGATTATCAAGTAACGCAATTACTAAAAACTGTCTTACTGAAAGGTTTCCTGTGCTTATCCCTTCGACCTCTTCAATTTCTCCAGACAGCTAGAGCCTGGGAGTCAGCCCAAGGCGCAATTATGACTTACTCCTGCACCACCACACCACTCGCCGTGAACAGCTCTTTTGTTTATTCTGCGAAAGGTCTGAGAGCTTGAAATAGACTTCAGTCCCAATATTAAGGTAAAGGATGCATCCTAATACATCTAGGTAGTATACTCCTTGCCCTCCTTGGTGCCTACAGCCTGGCGCTATTTCCGAATAGCAGGCCTCTCAGGAATTTGTTTTTCTGCTAAGATAGGGTTTTTGGCTAAACGGCTAAATACTCTAACAATAGTCTCCAATTGTGTGAAAGAAATCCTTAGCGTCGGTTATAATATAATCCGCTATTCTTTGTTATGTTCTCAAAGGACGTTGTCTTGAATCTTACGGCTGCGGAGGAGAATGCTAGGTAAACATGTTGCGAGTTTCAGAAGTTCAGGCTCTGGGCTTCCGATTAATAGAAAGGGGGGTTGAGTCGCAGACGTGGATGGGAGAAGGATTCCCTGAGACCGAGGAAGACAAGTTGGCCAATTTGACTATCGTGTCTGGTGGATCTAATAGTTTATGGTATCTGGGATCTCAACGAGAGAGTCTGAGATTAGGACTGCATCAAGATACAAAAATCAGTTCTGGGCCTGAATCAAATGTAAACCATACTTTAAAGAAGCCATGTTAGCCATGCAGCATGCCAGCGACGTACCCAATCAACCAAGGTTAAATGTTTGGTTTCCTTTGCCTTGCCTTGCCTTGCAAACGCGGGGGAACGGACATCAATCTTGATGTGAACAAAGGTCCACATGAAATTCAGGGTGAGATTTTACTAATAGCGCATGGTGTTGGTTCAGTCCTTCCGGCACATCTCGGGTCTTAGAGTGTTGGAACTTGAGCTGCATCAGGCAGAATCAAGACATGTGAAAGCCTTTTCATGTTGGTAGACCCTTATTCCCCTCTCTTATTGATAGTGCTTGGGTGTCTGTGAGATTTGTTTTCGGCTCCGTGTATGGATCCATTCCCCTCATTTGCTAGTTCTGGCTGGAGCCAAGTAGCAAACAACGCCTGGACACACCAGACCAACACTAGAACCTCAAAGTTCACCTTCGGAGTTCCAAGTAGTCGCGAGGACAAACATAACAGGATCCAAAGTGATTCATGACCCCACGGCATGGAAAACTTCTATTCGTGGCTGATTGAAGCAACAAACTTGTCTTTGTCCACATCTCACACCGCCCCCCTCTGCACCCTCTACTGGCCAAGTGGCGTCTTCCCAGCCACATCATCACGGACTGTACCCAGCAAAGAGCATCATGTTTGCGCGAACCATACGCTCTCGTGTAGAATTGAGATGGTGTTCTTTCGGCAAGTCCGAGATGTGCTAAGAGCATGACAATAGGAGTGGCTTGGGCCATGAATAGAGACCGTTGGCGGCAAGCCGTGCGAGAGAACGGCACAGCTCAAGTAGTCGAGGTTGGTGTCGCTGCTTTGCGTATAAATACCCCGAGGATCTAACTCCAACATCTAGTCACTGCTACCATCAACAAACCGCAAGCTTCTCATCACCCTCATCCACATCCATTCAAAACTTGTCAACCTATCACCGTTTGCCCAAACGTATTGCATCACCTTTCTCCATCATGGCTCAAGATAGCTTCAAGAGCAGTTTCCCTCTCGAGGAGATCAGCGACAACTCCTGGATGACCGGCCAGGTCGTCATCTCCCGCCACGCTTCTGAGCCTGATGGGCCTTGCTGGGATGATGGTAGAGGCGCCTTCTTTACCGTTTCCGAGGCCCCCAACCCAAGGCCCGCTGTCCGACCCCTATCGGATTCTTGCCCGATCGTCGAAATGTCCGGTGGACGCATCACGGCGCTGATGGGTATATTTGAGATTGGCCACGCCTACCTGACAATTCATCAGAATGTCGGAACCCCCGAGCACGTCACTCTGGAATGGCTGGCCGGAAAGGATCTTTCATTCCAAGTCCCCAAGGTCCACTATCACGGTGTCCACGATGATCATTACTATCTGGTCTACGGCGCTATTCCCTCTGGGCGAAATCTCCTGTACGCCTGGCCCGAGAACAAGGATTATGCGACCATGGTGCGGTGGACCAACCAGATTGCCGATGCCTGCGTGGAGTTGTCAACTTTGTCTGGCAGCGCCATCGCAGGCGTTGACGGTGGTCTCCTGGTTGATCAGTTTCTGTTCAAAAAGACCGCGGATTATGCGAGCGTCCATGATCCTGAGAACCTTCGCGAAACCTGTCAAGAAATTCCGTTTGATTGCTCTGAGCTCGTGTTTGCCCTCAACAACGTTCATCCGCTTGCTTTCACGGTCAATGAGGAGGGCCTGGTGGGCATCAGCTCCTGGCGTCATGCTGGCTTTGTCCCCAAGGATTGGGTCGGAACCAAGGTCTACTCTAACAGTTTCTTTCATTCAGTCGACATCTGTCGTAAACTGTGGACGCAAGACGATTTCGATAACTGGGGGCGACTCATCAAGGAGTCTTTCAGGAACAGAGGCTTCAAGGACTTGTGGCTTAACTATTACGCGTGGGCCTCTGGTAAGGCCGAGAGATATCAGCACGGGGCGATCTGAGGCAGTCATAGATTGAGTTCATGGACGTCATTCTTGGGGAATACGAGACTTGTCAAGAGGAGAAGGTCTCTAGGAAGAGTCTCCCTATTGAATTCAATTATATCCAGCCAACTTTTAGGTATCTAGGTATTGAAAGAAAGTATTTCGGTGCAAATGAATGTCGCAATGTGTTTTCGTGATGTAAAAAGTGAAATGCGTTCCAACTCCAGATAATCCAGTCAAACTACCTCTTCTCTCAGTAGAGATGCCAGGTTTCTTCCGCCTGTTGTCCCATTTCTTGTTAGTGAACATACTGGCAAGCTTCAAGACTTGCCACTGCCTGCATCGCTAGTTCCCAAGGCAAGTTAGCGGTCTCCCAGCACATTGCTCTTTTGCATAACTCACCATCGTCATCGTTCCCATTACCATCAGATGTACCGCCACGAGCTTGTTAGATGATTGGAATAATCCAACAGCAGGGCTTTCCTCGCTGACGTCCCTCGCACATAGATCCGCCGACGGGGTTCTCAGTCAGGCAATGAGGGCATGTCCAAGGGGATGCGGGATTGGCGCCGTTGAAGTTGGGCGAAATAAATTGGCTAGAGGTCGCCATCGCTGATGATTGATTCGCTGAGAGGTGTATCGAGCAATAGGATATATTTTTTTTGTTGGGGAATCTGGATGAGTGTCGCACGGCGATCGCCCTCCCTTTATAATGCTGGCGTAGGTCTGTTCTCTGGTCTAGATCATTAGCGATGGTCTTCACCGCAATACGAAATCGGAATCTTCTTTGTTCGGCAGCTAGGCGCATATTTGGTCTACGTTAATGCCAGATGACACAGCAGGGGTGTTGTCAGGGCTGGCAGGGAGGAACTTACTTCTACCCGTCTTCCATGGGCATTCTACACGCATATCAGTCTGCGTTTATGGCCCACTGGACATGACGGGTGGTGCCGACCAGGGTTCGCAGGGAATAGCTTCTGTCGGGCGTCCATGGGTATTCAACACGGTGTTCATTTTGGGCCTCTGGGGGGCATGGTTCGAGCCACAAAGCTGGATAATCAGTTGAGCTTAGCATTCAGTAGAGGCTAGAGGTATATGATATGTCAGAAAGCAGGCGCCAAAGGAGAGTATCGCATGCGACGGGCGAAAGTAGCAAGCGACGGACGGCAGAAGAACTTTTGCTCCTGGCATATTAAAACTGGGAATGATTAATATCATAACAGTTGATCTGACACATTTCTTGGGGCTATGATAGAAACACGCGCACCACCAACATCATCTGGCATGTTGGCCAGGCCGCTCATTGCTAAATACTTCTACCGAGAGAGGATGGTCCGTCGCAGATTGCTTATTCCCGCTTTGGCCGCCAGCCGCACACTTTTTGGCTCATCCGATACCCTGGTAACTTGCTTAAGAAGCTGCACGGTTTGGCCATGAATTTTCGGCCTTCGGGCTAAATCGTGAGTGACAATCAAGCCACAGTGCTGAGGTGCAGGGATAATGGGTCTAATTGCAGAGCGATTCTGGTGTCGCTCCGAAGGACGACCAGGTCGGCTGGAGAGAGCTTGATGGATAGGTTTGCTCCTCATATCTGTTAGCCACGGTCAATGAAGCCACATGTCGGCTTGGACTACTGGCATCAGGCGGGCTTCCTTTTGCGGGACTGATTCCCTGAGATTTAGGTAGCTATGTTGACATCACTCACAGATCCTAACAGTCCTACTGCGATGCCTCCTTGAGGTTGGGACAGTGTCATGCGGAGTCAGCGACTCAATCACACTAAACCCTATGGAAATACATCCATCCAGTGCTTACTGAGCACAGAAGATACTTGAGCGGAATTTTTGCGATTTAATTTGGCTGCAGACCGGTGACTTTCGCCAAAGCATGAAGTCAGTCGTTCGGTGCCCCCACAGGCTGGTAGCTTTTCAGCGATGCAACCGCGCGCTTAATAAAGTTCGCTAATGCATATCATATTCCACGATGTCTTACGTCGTTCCGCCCCCTGAGCAGCCCTACCGCTACCGGGGCCCGTGGAAATAAGCGCCATCCCGGAGAAACAGATCTTCTTGGCGACTTGCCGTGCGTGATACCTAACTCACCTTGGAAGCTTCCATCGAAAACGGTGCACTGTTTCCATTCAATGGGGAGGGGAAGAAAAGAAATTCCCTATTGGCTGACCCGTCTACCTGGGATAACCATAAACGAACAAGGCGGTTTAGATTCATCTCACAACACCAATCATTGTCTTGACTCAGCTTGGCGATGTAGTCGATTGACGTGATCAACGTGCGGGCATTCATGGCGACACCTATCTGGAGGTTCCCGAGTGCCCGTCTTTTCTATTTCCACAAGGATCGTACTTCTGGCATTCACTTGTATCCGCAAGAACACTACCGTCAGGCCAAAATGACTTGGCTGAGACAGGCGTAGCGATTGAGAAAATAATAGGGAGGCAAGATTGAGTAGCTCAACAATTTGCTGTTTTCACTTGCCATACCATTTAGTATGAGATAAAATACAACTTGGACTTGGAACAACACTGTGGCTTTTTTCTCGCCGCTGACCGTGTCCTGAATGAGCTTGCCGATGAAGTCTCCCCCAACACCAGATTAGGCAATTCTTACTTACCGCCTTAGGTTCCAAAGTTTGAGGAACATATAACAAGGTATCTGTAACATGTTAAAGTTAACTTAAACCTTAAAAGTTTTCTATAGACTGAAATCTAGCAAACGTACTACTTTATAAGATATCAGTTTTAAAATATGCCGATGTTCTGAGCAGCAACACAAAACCCTCGGCTTCTTCGACGTGGCAGAATTTTAGGTACTTAGACTCTTGTACCGGCGTAGCTTGTGGCTTAATGGCGCACCGCCACATCAGGCTCCCACGCCAAGCACCAGCCTCATCCAAGCTCTCACCTCCAAACTGTCCTCAAGACCGCCTGTCCAAAACCTCCCTACAACCACCTCACCCTCAACCCTCCCCTCCCTCCGCAACACCATCGCAATGTCAAACTACTACTCGTCGCAACAACCACAGTACCCCGCCGCCGGCGGCCCCAACGCCGCGCAGAACCTGCAGTTCTTCCCCTCCCAGTACACGAACCCGGGCTCCTCGACACCCCAGCAAGCAGCAGCAGCCGGCTACGGATACGGCAGCCAGGGCGGCTATGGCGTCGGGGCTCCGGCGCAGAACTTTGCGGCTCCCGCCTTTGTCGCGCAGGGCGTCAGCGGCAGGATGGGCGAGCAGGGCGGGTTGAGGACCGGTTGGGTTGCGGCTTTCTCGTCGGAGGGGTATGATGGTGAACCGCCTTTGCTGGAGGAGCTGGGCGTTAACTTTGGACATATCCAAGCAAAGGTATGTTTCTCTTTGCCTGGAATAATTGGGTGGTGACGCTGATTTGTTCTAGACACTCGCCGTGTTGAATCCCTTCCGACGTATCGACTCGCACATTATGGACGACTCCGACCTCGCGGGCCCCCTTATCTTCTTCCTCCTCTTCGGCTTCATTCTCCTCTTCTCAGGCCAAGTCCACTTCGGCTACATCTACGGCCTCGCCGCCCTCGGCTCCATATCCCTCCATCTCATCCTCTCCCTCATGTCGCCCTCAGACGCCAGCGAACCCCAAGTCAACAGCTATCCCCAGTACAGCAGCGATCCATCAGCGCCTCAGCAACAGCACGACGGTCAGCAGGGCGGCCACTTCTCCGCGACATTGACGTACCCCCGCAGCGCGAGCGTGCTCGGATACTGCCTGCTGCCGCTCGTGGCGACGAGCTTGTTCGGCATCGTCATGAGGATGGACACACCTGTTGGCATCGTCGCGACCACGGCGGCTATTCTCTGGTGTACTTATAGCGCGAGCGGGATGTTCTGCGTGGTGGGGCAGATGAAGCGCATGCGAGGACTGGTTGCGTATCCCCTTGCGCTGTTCTATGTCGGATTCGGCATCATGGGTATTTTCAGCAGCCGAGGAAGTGGAACGTTCTCCAACGCTGCTGCTAAGCTCAACGCATAAAAAAAGTGGCGACACGTTGCACCGACACGATGGGAGTTTCTGCAAGCGAAAACTCAATGCTGTACATGATAACGCCCTCGCGGCAAAGATACGAAGGAGGGGCGGTAGGCGTTCAGATGGGGAGACGCAAGTTACACATACTGGGAAACGCTCCCTTGTACTAGAATAATTATTTTTGTATGTCACGATTAAAAAGAAGCAGAGACAGGAAGTTCAGGTTAGCGTTGAGACTCTTAAAAAAAGCAAGTTTCAGATATGCAAAGACATCGTGACCATCTATATATACCACAAACCAGCATGCAAAGGCATCAGGACAAAACGCATCCTCCTTGATCATGAAAAACGTTGTTTTTTTAAACCGCACTCAGAATCCGCCCATCCGATTCATCATGCATCCGCCGGCGTTAAAGTACAGATATTGGAAAGCCGCCCTCGGCAGCGTAATTAAAAATAGGGCTGATATGGAAAATCCCAGATTCCTCCGTCAATTCATTCCTCGTGTCAAGGTCTAAGCGCCGTTGGTCTTGACGCCGTTTGTGGGAGCATCGTCAGCGATGCCGAAGAGCACAGAGTATTGGCCACCTGCGCCGGCTCCAATGATCTTCTTGCCGCGGATGGCGGTGTTGTCGATCAGAGTGGGAGTGTGGATGTCGTCGATTGTGCCTTGGCCGGTCTGGTAGTTGCTGGAGAAGCCCCAGGAGTAGGTCTTACCGTCCGAGGCGATGGCGAAGTTGTTGTCTGTGCCGGCGGCGACAGTGACGATGTCCTTGGTGTCTGCAAGTTGGTTAGCGAGTGAAATAAGTGAGGGGTTACGAGTGACTTACCAGGCTGGATAGTAGGCTTGAAGAGAATACGAGCGTTGCCTCGCTCATCGTAGATGGTGTTGTCCTCAGACAGCTTGTCAAACTCGAAGCCGACTTGGTAACCATCGACACGACCCCAGGTCAAGAGATCGCCCTTGTCGGAGCAAGCAAGTGAGTGGTGCTCGCCACCATCAATCTCAGTAATGTTGTAATCATCGAGGTATGTAAGCTTAGCAGGTCGAAGGATAACAGCATCGTCCTCGCCGGCATTCGACTCCACACCGATCTCGCCAAAATTGTTAAGACCCCAGCCATAGACCTGACCGCTCTTGTCAATGGCAAAGCTGTGATAAGAACCGCAAGCGATCTTGGCAATCTTTCCTCGAGGCAGACCAACACCCTGGGGAATGAGGGAGGACATCTTGTTGCGCTCGATGATGCGGCGACCGAGCTGGTTCTGTTGGCCGCAGCCCCAGGCGACGACGTTGCCCTTGTGGTCGAGGGCGAGAATGTGGTTGGAACCGGCAGCGAGGGCCTTGATGTTCTTGAGATCGCGGATCATGAGGGGAGTGGACTGGACCTTGACGGTCTCTGAGAAGCCGAGGATGCCGTCGCTGGATCGGAAGGTTCCCCAGCCGTAGACTCGACCATCTTCTGTGAGGGCGAAACTGGCGCTGTCACTCGCGACAACCTGGACGAACTTGGTGCCAGGAGCGAAGAACTCGTCGGAAACAGCTGTCGGTGTGCTCTCCATGGGGTTAATACCGGTATCGTCCTCATCCTCCGAGTCAGAGTCTTCTGACTTGTCCATGTCGCGAAGACCGCCATCCCAGTTTGTATCTCTACCAAGCGCGCCTTGATCATTGACACCCCATGTCAAGATCTTGTTATCATGCGTCAACGCGACAGCGTGCATGCCACCACAAGAGATCTGAACAACGCCGACGTTGGCGGCGGAGAGTTTATCGTTGAGTCGGGGACGCTTGACGTCAATTGGCTTCTTGTTGTTTACGCGCTTGCTTCCGAGACCGAGCTCACCGGAGGAACCCTCGCCAAAGACGTAGACATCGAGGATCTGAGTGGGCGCGTCGTTGAGCTTCTTTCCGATCGTGGGGAAATCGGACTTCTTCTTGGGCTCGGCTTTTGATCCAGCAGGACGACCGGGCTTCTTGGCAGCAGGCTTCTCCTCCGCCTCTTCGGTCTTTGCTCGTGTCGTTGTTGTGACCTTTTTAGCAGCAGCTTTAGCCTTGGGTGCGGGCTTGACAGCGGGCTTTACGACGCGTTCTGTGGTCTTGGACTTCTTTGCCTTGCGATCCTCCTCCTGCTCAGGTTCAGACGCTTCCTCGACAGCCTTGCGCTTCTTCGTGGCGCCATTCGTGGCAGCAGGCTCAGCCTTCTTGGCAGCAGCTTTTGTGGTCTTGGTCTCCTTCTTAGCAGCGGCAGCTGTGGTGGCCTTCTTGGGCGCTGCGGTCTTGGTAGCCGCAGCAGCTTTGGCTCGTGGCGCCATCGCGTAGGATTTGTGACGTGATTATTTGTTGTGTGTGACGCGCGACAGTTGTGTTTTGCTCGAAAAATTAGCTCGATTGAGGAGATAAAAGTTGTCGAACTTGATGAAGTGATGGTGTTGATGATAAGATCAAGCTTGGGAACAGCGCGACAATAAAGAAAGTGGGTGGATTTTTTTACCGTCTGATGGGCAATAGGGAAAAAAAAGCTGATCTGACCGCGCTGGGGGCAGTGATCATTTGCGGGCTGGGCAGGGGATGATGCCTGGATTGGGTGTCACCGCCCGGGAGCTGTCAGCCAGTTCCAATTGCGCTAGTGGTTTTTCTGCCGGACAAATCTCCCAGTTACGAGCCAGGCCAGCAGAGCTTTCAAAGGCGGTGAATCGAGAGCTTTGCAATTGTTCATCTTATCTGCCGATACGCGATTCACTGTTGATGAAATGAACGTTCCATTGTGCGAGCACGGACGCTGCAATAGCAGGCCAATTACACGTTGCAACTTTATTGTCGTCTGATGTTCAAGATGGCACAATTGACATCTGATCTGATAAAGAACCTTGGTTTGGTATGTCCGTTCTCAGAATGAACAATTGAACCTCCCCTCGACGCGTTTGCTTAGCGGCCAAAACATCCCGTTTCGTCTAGTTCGCGAACACATTGTAGCACAAATGCTCCGAATCTCCGTTTGTATCACACAATTGCACGTTCCTGTCTGTAGCTTGAATATCGTAAATATTATTCATTTCTGTATCCGTGTCACGGGTATCTATCGCCTCGCCACCCAACCCGTACCATAACCGTTCCCCAACGCCATTCAAATGCAATGTTTTATTTTCTCCTCATTAAACCATATTCATCGTCGCCGTTGTAGTAACTTTAGTTCTTGGTAGTGAAGTCGATCTCGTTGGCAGGGTTAAAGCCACCATCAGCAGCCTTCTCGCAAGTGCAGCCACCTAAAACCCCACAATTAGCAAGCAGTCGTCACAGGAACACGAACGCCACATACCAGCAGGGCGAGATCCGCAAGCGCAGGTTGAGCCACTTGGTGTAACGTTCTCGGTAGCGGCGCGGTCGCATGTGCATTCACCGGCGGGACGAGCGCGGCATGAGCATCGAGGACCGTTGACGATGTTTTCGGAGGCGGCTTTGGAGCATGTGCATTGGAGAGCGGACTTTTGACCGCAAGAGCATGTGGCCTTTTGAGCTGTGATGTTGTTAGAAGGGTTGTGAATGGTGTGAGCGATGATGTCACGTACCACAGGCGCACTCGACGTTGTCGCCGGAGCGGCAGCAGGTAGCGGGAGTGTTGACGACCATTTTGACGGTTTGAAGTGTTGTTGAGTGTTTGCGAAGAGTGGTTGAGTGTAAGAAGAAGTGATTGGATTGTGAGATGCTTGTTTGAGATACTGAATCTTGGGAGCGGCTCTTGGTCTTATTTGTACTTGATTGCTTTCAAAGAGTTTGACCCACTTCGATCAAAGATTCACAGCTGCGGACCTGAGAGCTGGTAATCGCATTCATTGTGATTGGTTGAGAGCAGCTGACTCAGTAAAAAGGGCCAATGAACGATTGCTTATTCTTTTTTTGCTCAATTGTCGCCTCCCAGAACAGGCCATGCTGATACAGACCATGTCATGCGTCTGTCAGCTAACGGGCTAGACCGACTAATCGAGCCTCAGCATTTTCGCTATGTCCGTCATTGGTTCTTCACCTCAGTCTTGTATTGTCAGCAATGATGCTGTTCATAGCAACATTTCTCAATTGCAGAGTTACTAATTGATGAATGCAATTGACGATCTGAAGATGACTTCTTAATAATAAACAATTACTTAAGTGCTACTGATTATTTGACTTAATTGATCATACTCACAAAAGCTGTTCAAGGTTAAAATATTTATCAGTTATGATCACTCACCGTTCAAGACCAGGTCCATCATCGTCACACCGCGCCACTTGCGTACTTGATCCGCTTCTCCGTGTCGGCTGTCTCCGGTCAGTTGGTCCCCTGCCAGCCACTTTTGCCAAAACAGATAACTGATGAGAATCAAGCGCCGCGCCTACCAACTACCATATACCCTGCAAGAAAAGCAATATGGTCTGTAAGATGACATGCAGTTGTCGGAAGTCTAACAAGCTTTAGCCACCCCGGTGTTGATGGGAGATTCTTAATAAGCATTTCAACTACAACTCTCATCTTGAACCTGAGTTACACTCAACCAATGCTGAGCAACTCAACCAAGCGACAAAGCTATAAGTATTAATTAAATTAAAAAAAAAAACAATTATAATATTAGTTTAACTTAAAGGCTATATAAATAATATTATATTATTATAATAGTTTATTTTAAATAATATCTATAGGGTATGTTAACTGGCCTCTAGCTGTGCTCCTGTGATAGAGCATGATTTTCAGCGATTAGTCATCGCTTAACGGTCCTATAGTTTAGTGGTAATGACGTCGGATTTTGATACCCTCGAAAGCCTTCCGAAGACCCCGGTTCGAACCCGGGTAGGACCTCGCTTTTTGCCATACCCACGCCTGGGTATATGTACACCATTACTTCCTACTTTTAAAGCATTAAACGCTGGAATTCTCTATTTTTGGTTCTTTAATTATTCTGTCTTTGCGCTACTTAGTATATGGAAGATAATAGTCATCCAATCCACGAACTCCGCAGCCGATGTCGGGCGGCCAATTGACTGATAACTACTGCTCTTATGACGTCGCACTGAAAGGACAGAGATGTCTGGGTCACTTCAATGGTCATATGAATGGACGCGCGTTACAGTGTGACACTGCATTTTCCGTCATTTGTGTCTACATTGAATGTCTTTGTCTTGAGCTCAGCTCACTTATCTGACATTTGGGGTAGTTTTGTGGAGACACCTAATGTTAGTCAACCTCGCAACCTCTTTCTCATCCATCAACTCACCTCACCAAGCTGTTCCTCCATCTCCTCACACCTCCACACCTTGACAAAATGTCAGCCCCTGGTCCATCTGATATGAAAGAGTCCACGATTGTGGTCATTGGGTATGTGTTCACTATTGAATCCCCCTTGAATCCCCTGTCAACTAAAACGCCCCAGGGCTGGCATCATCGGTCTCACCAGCGCCCTAAAGATCCAACAACTAACCGCCGACTCACCATCAACATCAGTTCTCCTTGTCGCAAAAGAATGGCCAACTTCAATCCCCGGAGCACCAACAACCCACTCCGCAGACTATGCTTCCATGTGGGCTGGCGCTCACATTCGACCCATCCCCGCTTCAACTCCACAGCTGCGTCGTGAAGCCAAGTGGGTAAAATACACCGTCGCTGAACTCGAGAGACATCAGAAGAGTGAGCCTTGGGTTGGGATCAGGCGTCTTCCGGGTGTTGAGTATCTAGAAGACCCGCCACCCGAATACTTGAAGCAAGATGCTCAGAGTTTTGCCAACGAAACGGGATTGCCCGGGTATCGAAAGTATGAAGCGTATGAGCTACCTGAAGGTGTAAAGTTGGGATTTGAGTATGAAACTTATTGTATTCATGCGCCGTTGTACACCGCTAGTTTACTGCGCAAGTTTATTGTACAGGGTGGAAAGACACTGCAGAGGGATCTGAAGAGTGAATGGGAGGCTTTCATCCTGGCACCTAGTGTCAAACTTGTGGTGAATGCGAGCGGGATGGGTTTTGGGGATAAGAAGTGCTTCCCTATCAGAGGTACGAGGGGAATTCGTTACCATAAACGATAACAACTGACAAGAACCAGGCCAGACAGTGCTAACCAACCTCACCGCCGCTGACAAAACAATCACAACTCAAAAGAAAGACGGTACATGGAGCTTTATCATTCCTCGCTCTTTCAATGGAGGGACAGTCATCGGCGGTACCAAGGAAGTGGGAAACTGGCAGCTCGAACCATCACAAGAAACACGCAGTCAGCTGCTGAAAGCTGCCCAGTCAATCATACCACAAGCATGCGATAAGAAACAGACACCCGAGACGATAAAGGTTATCAAAGATGTTGTTGGGAGAAGACCAGCTCGCGAGGGTGGAATGAGAGTCGAGACTGAAGCTAAAGATACTACATGGGGTGTCAAACATGTGGTCCATGCCTATGGGGCTGGGGGACGAGGATTTGAATTGTCTTGGGGCGTGGCGAGTGAAGTGGCTGAACTTGCGAAGGAGATACTGCATTTGCAGTCTAGTGCTCGACCCAAGCTGTAGGACTGGCTGTCTTGGTGAGAGTTTGTATGCTTCGGGATAGTGATGGGAAAAGTCGGCGTCCTTTGCCGAGCTTCGGTCAATGTTACTGACTGACCGACCGTGCATTATGATAGTCTTAGCATTGCCTAAAACTGGGGGAATTATTTGACAGATCGGTTCTAAAAACCAAACGCATGTCAAGTACGCCCTTGAGCAGGTGGGGGTCTTTGTCCTTCTCTGTGCAATAAATACCTCTTCACTCACAAACCATCCCCCACAAACCCAGTTGCTACCGAATTGACACACTAAGTTAACCAAGATGAGCACCTCCACTGATGAAAACTGGCAACCCAAAGCCATAGTTTTCGACCTCCTTACCGGCCTCTTAAACTCCTGGGATCTATGGGACGCGTCAACCCCGTCCAAAACCCACCAGGAAGGTGGCCGCTGGCGTCAGCGCTATCTCGAAATCACCTTTGGCACCGGCTCTTACAAACCCTACGAAGACCTCGTCAGACAAGCTGCCGCTGAAGTCCGTCTCCCGCCATCAGCGCCTGAGGCGCTCCTCAAGAACTGGTCTAGCATCAAAGCGTGGGATGAAGTCCCCTCTGTTCTCCAAGGTCTAAAAGCGCAGGGCTATAAGCTTGGCGTTATTACCAATTGTTCGAAGCACTCGGGATACATCTATTCACGGTGTTGAGGAGCAGGCCAGTGCTGGTTTCGAAACGCCGTTTACTTTTGACGCCGCTGTTACGGCTGAGGAGAGTGGGTTTTACAAACCTGTTATGGAAGCATATCATAGTATTCTGCCCAGGTTGGGGGTTGAGGCTCAGGATATTCTTTTCGTTGCGGGAAGTGCCGGGGATGTTGAGGGTGCCACGAATTCTGGGATGAGGGTTGTTTGGCACAATAAGATCGGGTTGACGAAGAAGGGCAATGCAGTCCCATTGAGAGAGAGTAGGACCTTGGGTGATGCTCTGAAGGGGTATTTGAAGAAGCCCGAGTAGTAACTACATATATCCAGCCTTTCTCACACAGAGTTGGTAAATAACCGCTGTCCTCTGACCTAGAGCTCCGCGGACTGTGATCTATTTAGGCCGCTGGGCCAAGCATTTCTTATCTTAGCCAGATTGGCCACTAAGATAGAGCTGGGCGGAGTCTTACTGATAGCGCGCGCTATTAATAGTGTACTTTAATATTCACTGCGGCGTAGTTTGTCGCTAAAGCTCTACCGCCAAGTGAGATGGCGTTCACCCTCCAATCCTGGCAAAGTTTGAGAAGAGAACGCCGGCTGTCCTCAGCCTCCCCAGGATTTTGTTCCCTTCTTCTCACTTCATTATTGTCCCTCGTTATGTTGGCCTCAGGCCGATGGATCTTGTCATTCGTTACTCAATCCATTCTTTTCAATGCGCCACAACGCTTTGGTCTTACTGGCCTTTGCCTTGTGCTCACTGTTGAATATTGAATGAAAGTTTCATGCACCCAGTCAATGATTTAGGACAAAGTATGACATGATGCTTTAATTACTTGTCGAATTGAGTGTTACGGTACAAAAGTAATAATTAGTCGTTGATAACATAAAAATCCGTAAAACTACTCATAATGAAAGAAAAGCGAGAAGAGAAAAGGAAGAGAAAAAATTAAGGAAAAGAAGCAAAGAAAATCCCATCCCTCTTGCTAATTCTTCTTCTTGAAAATAGCACGCAAAAATGTTTGGCTCTTCCGGAGTGGCACCCCCGATTCCAGAAATCTACTCCTTTGGTCACATGCCTCCTCGATGCAAGACTGATCTTTACACCACAGCTCCGAGGTGCTCTTTTGGATCCATCTCTGCAAATCGTCATCTGGTGTGATGTCATAGCGATGTTTATTGTTCGTCAGCACCTTGACAATCGACGCGATGCGCGCATACTTGTCCCAGTTAACCACCCTTTCCAAACCTTCAGACCCATTTCCTTCTTTGGGCGACAAGTCTTTGTACTGCCCGTTAGTGAAGAAGAGCTCGCTGAGATATGCGCGGAGAACAGGGAGACGTGGACCCGAGGAGGCAAGGGTCAAGGCTTGGAGTTTGCTGCGATTACCCGAAGGGTCAACGAGCGTCCGCAGGCAGCGGAGTAATTCCTTGGCCGATAGTGACACTGCATTCCATGAGGCCCTAAGCCTAGACACAGATATGTCATCCAAGCCAGAGGTAACAGCCACCAGGCCGTCAAAGTTGCTCAACTGGAAGAGATGCTGCGCGACAAGAATCCATTTCTCTATCACTGAGCCGCGATTCTTAGGATCGAGGTCGGTCAGTACACTTTGCTTGACCCAATTGGAGATCCCATCGGTGAGCTGAATCATAGCTGCTACGTTGGGAGCGTCTCTTGACTTGTTAAGCACCCATCTTTCGGCAAGAAGCTCCCTCCTCTGGATAGAATAAAATATCTTCTTCTGCTTGACGGTGATCTGGGATGCTAGATGCTTGTGGCAAATGTCAAGAATGGACAGCTGGTCGATTCCGTCGTCAAAGAAGCTGTTTGCCGTCTTGAGAGTGACCAGGGTTGTATGCTGACATGTGTTATTCTCATCGGCGGGCAGAGAATCGTCGTGTGTTTTGTTCGGTTCGGAGATAGGGATATCATTGATAAGATGCATCAAGAACGCGGAGTACATAGGTAGTACGCTATGTATTCGCTGTAAAGTGAAGTCTTCAAGGGCTGCGAGGACACGTTGATCTGTGGTAGGGTTCCAGTTCGACTCCAGCCACACTCTGAGTGCATGGCATACTCCGAGATGGATCTTTCCTTGTTTAGATGACTTGGCATAGTCAGCGGCATCGAAACGCCTGATGAGAGCAGACAGTATCTCCTCTGGAGTACAGAAGAGTTCCGCTGTCGCAAAGAATGCTGAGACGAACTGATCTCTTTGTGAAATAGGCTCACAGTCTGTGAGGCACTTGATCAAAGTAGACAGTGAACAGCTTGTAATCTCGGTCCTCGCGACAAGCGAACGATCAGGGACCAAGCCATGGTCTCGCAAGACCGAGGACTGTATGTTGACACTGTGACGAACCATGTTGGCTGAAACCTTAGATGTCTGAGGTGCTCGTAGGGGCTGGTAGCTGTGTCGCATCTTCTGGCCTTGTACTATGGGTTGAAGTTCCTGTACTATATAAGGCGGAGGGTGAAGCATGGTGTGATCGGGTGGTCCTGTAGGAGGATGTGTGTCTGTAAGATAGTGATCAAGGGTCGGTGATGTTCTTTGTCAGGTTTGCTTGCACCAGATTTACTGACAGAAAGAAGGCGGGGGTGTTCTATATTTATAGATGGGACGAGTGGGAAACTTGCTGTGTGTAGAGTGCGTGCTAAACATTAGCTATTGACAAGATTCAACTCTTGCGATCACAAGATATAAACATAATCTAAATGGCATACCATTAACTTCCTTTCTTGTTCGTGATGAATCATAATGTTTTGATTCTGACTGCTGTTGGATAGAGGGAGGCCACTGAGGGCATCACTACTGACCACAATTCCCGGGGTAATGAATTTGAACTCCATGTAGTATTCTTGCCTTTTCTCTCGAGCAGGAATCAAGTTATGTGTACTTTTGGCATATCCCAAAACGAGAATGACGTGGAACAGGTATGCAAATGTAATGGGATATCTTTCACGTTCCTGTCATCAAGGCGTATAGCAAATGCTTCACTCAGCATGACTTGAATTCGCGCTCGGGGCATCTTCAACAATACTTCATGGGAGATTACCCCGTGCCGCATTTCGAGGAGCTGCATTCCCTGTGGCTAGGAGGTCCAACAGAAGACCCGACTTGGCGAAACAGATCTTCAGTAATATGACGAGCAGATGACAGACTCGATTCCCAAGTTCCAGTCGTTTCTTGGACATATCGGCCGTGGTAAATTGTTGTTGAAGGTGTGATTATCGACAGATGCTAGGGTCCATGTTCAAATTCCTGCTTGTACCGATGTCAGCAATGGCGATTCAGAGCTTACATTGACACATCAAAGGGTACAAGATAGATCAGCATCCTAACTCGTAGCTCCCGCTGTCATGGCTTAACCCTGGTTGTTGATGTCGATCAGTGACGGCACAAGCTGTCGTATGCAGGGAGGGTGGTCCATGAGCTGGAAGTGGAGGGAGTCCTCGCGCGAGTTCCTATCCCCAATGGGCGATGGTGTGGGAAGCTATGCTCTGAAGTGTGGTGTAGACTCTACTCTGCACAAGAGCTGAAGGAGACTGAGCGCCTACCTCGTATTTTCCTTGCAGTCTGGATTCCTTGACAGCCAATAAGTCGGTTGCGATAGAACGGTCGAGAAGGACTGCTGGCTCAACAGGGTTGTCTGCTGGTCGGTGACCCCACGACGCGTTGCAAATGTCACGAAACTGGGGGGAGGTCTTGACGGCTCGGGCAGTTTGACGTATATAGAAAATGGCCCGAGGGCAGTTACCCGGCTCTTCCTGAATGGTGTAAGGGTGATCAAAACTCGGGCGATGCTCAACCAGTGCACCTACGAGCACCTCGATGGAGGGAGGAGGTCTATTGACACGGCTTCTGGCACGAAAGGTTGGGGAGTCACTTACTATCATCAACTTGAGCCCTCACGCACCTCCATCTCTTTCTTCTCATGATCTACAGAACTCAATCTGTCGTTTCTAGTTGTATGCTGAGTAGAGACTGCTATTGCGTGGCGACCTCGGGCCTCGCTATGGGATACGGCGAGAAGAGATTTCCTTTGATCACCGATCGTCGAAGCTCAGGGGAAGCTGAAAACCCGTCGAAAGGCTTTGTTGGCAACAAATCGGCGCTGAATGTCTTGGTCGTTCGTTCCGGTCGAGTAAACAGTGCTCGGTCCTCCTGGAATATCGAGACGTGAAGACGAAAGAAGATGGAGGCCCGTAGCCCTCAGCCCACGGTGACTGCATATCCAAGGCTGACTGAAGGCTCTCGATTAGCCATGCCCATCACATCTCAGGGACTGCTGCCATCTGGAGGGTCAGATTCTGACTGCCAGAACCTGACGGTCAGATGATGTGACGAGACGAGATGGTTTGTCAGACCAAAAGGGAATGAATGGAAGATCAGCTCAGCTCGGTAGGGGACTGTGTGTCTCGGGGCCAGGACTTCCCGCCGTCATATCGCTCCAAATGGAAGGATTGCACGTGTCTCTTGGTATTTGCTGCCTGCTGTGTCTATACTGAAACAGGAATGTCCCTGACACTGACAGCCAGCCGTCATTCTTGGCGAGGCAAAGACCGCACTGACTCCAGTCTTCTCTCAGCGCGCACCTCTTCTTGCTACCATTATACTCAGAGCTATCATTGACCTCTAACTTTTCAACATTGGCTTTATTTCCTTCAATTAACGTTTAAACTGAATCGTCAATCTCTAAAGACGGTTAAAGGGGCGAGCGCTTTGGCCCTGCCAGTATTTCCAAGACATTTCCAAGGCCTTACCAGACAGACGTAACCTTAACCTGTGGCCCTTAGTCCCGAAAGGGGTGACAACCGAATGAATCATGCGTTGATCCTACGTATAAGGTTAGTTTGGAAGGATTCCCCTGTCAGACATGTCGAAATTAGCCAATGGCTGAGAAGATTTTGTCGCTTACCCAGATGCCTGGAGCGCTTGCTATCCCCGAGAAACGGCCGGTCTGTATCAATTTCCAAAGCCAGAAGGATTTTCTTCAATCTCAAGTCACGCTCCAGTTGTGGCTTGGCATGAAGTTAGCCCCATGGCTTCTCGACAAGCCTTGTGAATAAAGCTATCTCGGGCTTCTCGGTCACCCCGCGACTCCTGCAAGAGATCTATCATCTTTGGAGCTGTGGTTTAACTTTTTGGATGATCCAATCAGTAACTATAGCGGCCATCTCATACTTTTGAACACCCCGCGAGATCATCAACAAAAGAATAAGGGCATCTACAGTGACATTGTGTAACAGCACCATACTACCGCTATCAAGTGTCAGTGTAAATTCGTAGTCCTAAATTCAGTAGCTCCTCTTACTTCCACCCTACGTGTAGGAATTGAGATTTTTCTACTTGATGCTTGTTCTGCAATGCGCCTGGACTATTCGTTAGCCCTAACGCAACCGTGCCAAGCAACTGACCCTGGGAATTAACCATCTCCGCGGAGGGACTAAACAGCTTGCATCACGTAGATAGCCACTCGTCACAATCACAATTACAACAGGTATCTCCTAATAACTTCTAATTAAGGATAATATTGATATATCAGAGTGGGGCCAGTCCGAGACTGTCCTCACTCATAAAAGTTCCTATTTAGGTATTAACTCAAGGCACTGAGAATGGGTGAGTCCTCAGTTCAGAATTGGCACTTTCCCCTTTCCGGCAGCTCATTCGTAAGGTGAGATTCAAGCACACTGTTTTTAAGCGACGGCTTAATTATTGGCCCGCGTGTGGTAACTCTGTGGCTTTGCAGTGACACATAGATTGGTTCACTTTCAAGGCATTTACCGTTGTCCTCCAAAGTCATTGCTGGCGTCGAAAGCCTGTAGAATCTGTACCAGATGGCAGAACCAACAAGATAGTTACAAAAAATGAAGGAATTTTCAAATCAGACAGGCCCGAAGTCATTACAGAAAGCAAGGAGCTTCTAATAAATTTGTCTAATATATAATATCCTTAGTACTTTCTTAGTCCTTCGTTCTGTTTTTCTGCTCTACGGGAGCTCTAGTCACCTGTTGACTTCCCGTTCTATACCCCAGGCCTGCGAAATCTCTTCCAACCAACACTTCAAACAACCAACAAACCAATCAATATCAGTAAACTAGTCAAGATCCAACAGCATATTGTTCGATCACATCCTGGTATCCCAGAAACTCGGTATCAAACATCCGTACCACCATGCTCTTAATGTGCCCACGCCGATTTTGAGAGCATCTAAGCAAATTGCCTCGCCAACTGATAGCAGGCCAACATCGATAAAGAGCTCACCATATGTACGGTCTCAGAACGGCTCGGATTTCGTGCCAGACTTCAATCTTCAGAAAACCGATTACTTGATTCAGTATTAGTTTCTTTGCCTTATCCATAATCGTATACCTTGGCCTACTCTTACCCATGTTCTCACAATGAATTACCAACTCTTGTTCTTTATTTTTATCCTGCGTGCAAAACGTATATTTGCCCTTGGGGACAGCTCAAATAATCCTGAAAAACTCTTCTTAGATGTACATCTGAACCAAATACTGGGCAATTATTCTCAATGACCTCTTGTTAAGCACTGGTCCAGCGCCTACGTCGATGCTATTCACAGTTGCATGTTTGCGGACGCTATTTAGGCGCGCTTGAGATGGGAAGAGGGGTGAAAGATGGCATTATTGAACAGGCGAATATGACCGTGATGGATAGCATCAAGGAAGATGCTGTAGGGTAGAAAGAGAATGCTCCCCAACAATACGCGGAAGCACTCTCGTTTTATGTAAACCCGAGCGTTCATGACAGTCATGGCGATGTTGTCCAAGCTATTACGCATATCACTTCCGAAGATGTTACCCGATTCGGTTCTCTTTCCAAACGTGACACTTTTGGTGCAGCACGCACCGACTAGCTCTGGCACAAGATTGCCAGCTCCACCTCGATCATATGTTCAAGTTCAAGGTATCAGGCTACTCACCTCAAAGCTTGGAGTATGACGCAGGGCATCGCAAGATCTGCCTGAGCTCGAAGCAGACTGGTTGTTCTTAGTTAGTAGTCTGACAATGCTCGAATACCGAGGAGGAAGCTATTTTCAGAATTCTTTTCTGGGGTTTAAAAGTTAAATACCATGCAGAGAGAGTCACTTAGTCAGTAAGGAAGTCAGCTTAAGACTTAGGTTGATTGAAGTATTTCTTTAGACTTTTCCGGCTAGCGCTTTACAGATCACCAATCCAGAGAACCCCAGATTCTTTTATGGCTTGGGAGATCAAGTGGCGCCGTGGATACTATCTCTAAAAACCCGATTGGCTGAGCATCAAAATCAAGATCTGAAATGCCTCGGTGTCTTGGACCCACAATATTACTCCCTCTTGCGTTGGTCCGGCGCGGATATTAATAAATAATGACTTCACTTCAACACACGCGCCAAGCTACCCCTCCAACCTCCAACCTCCAACACTATCTTTCATTCTTTCTCATTCATTCCATGATTTGCCCTCAATTGACCCAGGCCCGCCATGCCGCAAGACGAGCTACCGAAAAACGCAGCTCAGCCGAATAACGCTGGAACAAAAAATGAACGCGCCTTCTCACTGGTCGATCGCTTCACATGGGGCAACTTCACCTGCACCCAGTCCACAGGCGGTGTGGCCCTCATGCTGTCAAAGAGCCCGTATTCATTTCGCGGTCTGCATGCCATTGGAGTCGTGGTCTTCATTCTCAACCTCGTTCTGTTCATCCTCTTCTGCACAGCCATGACATGTCGGTTTGTTCGGAGACCGTCCAGCTTACTCAAATCCGTGACAAAACCGCCTGAAGCGTACTTTACTGGCTCGCTGTGGCTTTCGATGGCGACGATTATCATGGGGATACAGAGTTTTGGTGTTCCTCACGCTGGGTCTTGGCTTGTCGATACTGTTCGGGTTCTCTTCTGGATTTATGGTGCTATTACGCTGACGTATAACGTTGTTATCTTTGTGGTCATGTTTTCCCTAGCACCGTTTGCACCGGGGAGCATGAGTTCTCCGATGTTTCTGATGATCTATAATGCCATGCTTACCGGGACTGTCGCGTCGGTAATTGCAGCTGATCAACCTCTGTCAGAGCGAATGCCCATCATTGTTGCTGGCATTGCGTTTGAGGGCCTCGGATGGATCCTGTGTCTCCTTTTTCTTCCTCACTTTGTCGGCAACCTACTCGTCAACGGTCTCGGACCTGTTAACCTAAGACCAGGCCTCTTCATCTCAGTGGGCTCTGCAGGCTATACCATCATAGCCCTCATCGGCTGCGCAAAGGCAATCCCAGATGGACACGGGTACTTCGCAAAGCATCCCACCGCGGCAGAGACACTGAACATTATGGCGTTGTGGGTAGGAATATTTCTCTGGTTATTTACCTTTTGGCTTTTTGCAATTGCCGCGGTTGCGCACGTGCCCATTCTGGTTTCAAAACTCCGCGGGGATAAGTCTCGGCAGCAGATGAGTTTCGCGCTTCCTTGGTGGGCGATTGTCTTTCCGAATGTTGGGTTCACGATTGCTACAGTCTATATCGGGGAAGAGCTAGAGTCCAGCGCCATATCCTGGGTTGCCACTATCATGACTATCTTGGTGTTTGCAGCGTGGTTGATGGACATGTATTTGCATATGAAGTCCATATTTCAGAAGCGCATTATGTAGATGGTTGTACAATATAAAGAATGGAACGCAAGTACAGCGAGTGTCTGGCCTTCTCTATTCAATTCGGTCACACTCTTTACAGGGACGTCTGAGATCTTCCATGGAAATGTCACTGGATAGGCACAAGGTTAAACTTTTGGCATCCTCTGTCCACAGACATATCCCATGCAGGTTATCCCACCTGAGATGAATACTATGATTGTAAATCTGATAAAGAAACGAGGTGTAGGCTTTGTTCCTCAACCTTGAGGAGCACTCGGTGTAATAAATCAGTCAATATATCAGAGTTAAAGGATTGTCATTACTATATTGAAACTAGCTTAAGGAACGACTATACATGCTTCAATTTACCAAAGAAATGATAGAGTGTGGCAGCTATGCAGAAGACACTGAACAAATCCTGTTTGACAGTTCTCGCTTTGTTGAAAAGTAAGAAACCATCGCGTATCCATCCGCCCTCCAATGCTCTTAGCTCCCTCAGGATATGGCCTATTCAGCCCTTAAGCTCAGCAGGGATATCAACACACTTGGGGTGCAGCTCAATATTACGCTGGCTCCACCACGGGTTCTTCGCAGCAATGGAGATCAAATCTCGTCCCTCCACATCCGAGTGAATACCCAGGTAATACGCCACGTAAACAGTGAAGAAGTGGCCGTAGAAGAACTTCCTGAAGAAGTTGTCCTGGTTGAGATCGATGTTGATGAACTCAATGTTCTTGTTCTGCGGAATATCCTTGCTGCCAAACAGACCCTCGAGAGTCTTGACCTTGTCCTTGGTGTATTGATCCGCGTTGGAGTCAAGAAAGGTAATGATGGCTTGCTTCTCCGAGGGGTTCGAGTAAGCCGCGACTTCAGTGTGAGAGAACTCGTGCAGAAGGTTGCGGTGCGTAGGAACCATGGCGATCTCATTGAAGAACATAGTCGTCTGCTTGAGAAGCGTGACGTACCAATCAGCGGTACTAAGCAGCGCAATACGACTGTTCTTCAACCTCTCAGCAATATCCTGAGCCTTCTTCAGTGTAGCCTCGTTGAACTCGGTCTTCAGGAAGTCGACTGAATCCTGAAGCTCTTTGTGATAAGAAGAGGGAGTGAGCTTGAGCTTGTGGAAGAGATCCAGGAAAATGGAAAAGAACTGCTGGACGTGGTACAGCGGATACTCGCGATCCGCATGGCGGAGCTTGTACAAGATGATGGAGGTATTGTGCTGTTCGCACAGATGAGAAATCTTGCCACCGCCCGAAAGAACAATCAAGTTTTTGTTTCCGGTCATCTCACGCATAGTCTCAAAGAACAAACAAGGCTCAACAGACCAACCACTGTAGCAGACAATAATAGCGAGCGTAGTGGGATCTTTCATGGCATTGCGGTCAACGAACCAGTCAAGATCGTAGTCGTTGATGACCTGAACGTGGAGGGGGATCTTCTCGTTGAGGAAGAAGCCCTTGACGATGTCGGAAACGACAGAGGAGCAGCCCATGCCGTAAAAGACGAGACGCTTGAATTGGCCGGACTCGATCCTCTGGCGGAGATCGGTGTTGAGTCTGGAGAGGTCGTATTCGTGGCCCCAGAGGATGCTCTCGAAGAGAGGGTTGCCGAGCATGGGCTGGAGACGTTCAAGACGGGGCTGCATATCGATGGCTTGGTTCTAGGATATTGGTTAGAAAGGATTCAAGGTGAGGTGATTTGTGAACTTTTACATACTGAGTTTGATATAGTAATGGATTTGAAAGATTGCACCTTGTATGGTGAGAAGACTAGTCAAGTGATGTTGGATACGATGATAGAATTGTTGTTGTTGATGAGGAGTAGTTAACCTGGGGTTTCAAGCCATTATATACGCATTTAAAGTTCTTTTATTCATCTCATTGACGGATAGAAACGCTTCCTGATCTGTTCGTCGACGTCTATCACGAGCTGTTCCGCCATTACCGCAGTGTCATTGATGCTTCACCAGTGGATCCCATACCACCATCACCGTCATGATTATCAATGCTATCAACTTCGTCAACAACTTGAGGAACTTCCGTTGACTGGAGGATGTTGATCCCGGGACTACGATGCATCCCAACGAGGTCGTACATGGAACCGCCTCCACAAGAGCAAGAAAATTAATGCTCGAATAGGTGCGCACCTCCGCTAGAGCTGTGTAAGCCTCTCCTTCTTTGGGTACCATGAAGCAGCTCGTGATAGTTCCTGTTGTAAACTTCACATCATTTACCCCCTTTGCTCCGACCCTTGAGGTTCTCCCCACGCTCTTGTTGAGGGGTACAGGAGCCGTGGTGGTTACAATCAGGGAAACTCTATCCAACTACCGCGCGGGTATGGCCCAAATAGTTACCCTAATGGGATTGTGGAGGGTCTTTTGACTGTTGTTGCGGAGTATCATCTACCGCTCGAGCCGTGGTTTCAGCGACGACCTTGATCAGGTTGAGGAGGGTTTACCATTATACCTATCTGTAAGAATCAGATCATTCTCGGTAGATCATCTGCCGGTTACAATTTCCTTTGAACTACTGCAGTCGCGGTATTATGGAGGGTATGGTAATGGTTGTAGTTGGCAGAAGTCAGATCATTGCGGTTCCGCGCTCCGGGTTTTACACATGTCTCAGATTATTCATCACTTAGAGTGACATTGTGGTTTCATGGAATAATTGGCAGGTGATAGTTCACAAAGTGATAGAAATGCCTCCCCAGTATCAGTTGTTAACCAACATATCAGTAAATCACTTTTTGTACCCCATCAAGTCATCCAAAGATCATGAATGCTCCGGCTATCTCCATGCTGCTGGAAACCCCTCAGTTTCTGCCGGTATGAGCCACTGTGACTAACATATGATCCTGAACCTTGATATTCTGACATATTCTCAGACATACTCTTATCTCTTGGACG
The DNA here is from genome assembly GCA_013623555.1 of Fusarium nisikadoi. Lineage (NCBI taxonomy): Eukaryota > Fungi > Ascomycota > Sordariomycetes > Hypocreales > Nectriaceae > Fusarium > Fusarium nisikadoi. The sequence continues at coordinate 140,512 of JABFFB010000216.1, forward strand.
TCTGCATGACTCAGAATATGACAGATAACACACAAATACGACGTCATGCATATGACCTACCTATAGCAGTAAGCCAAGATATCAGCACCTCACAAAGATCGACAATTAGTTTTCTCCAGTTTCCCCGGATTCCCCCGCTCAAGGTTAAAAGATAGAGAGTCAGGGCCAGTTTCAACTCGGGCCAGACGGAGATAGGCTAGTCTCGGCCCACACTAATGCGCAGAATGAGGGGCCGAACGAGCCGTCCCGCCCCCTGTTAGACTCGACTCGTATCGCTTAGAAGTGGCCACGCAATCTTTCCCCACCTGCTCCTGGCCAAGACTTACTCTCCGCCGATTATGCAGGTGTTGGTTGTCTAAACTCTATTCTCTAGGATCGAAATCCTTCTGGCCGCAGCTATTTCCTGATATAGACTTGACGTGATGTGTTGGTACGTAGTTCGGAGTTCGCCCGTGACAGAGAGTCACAGACAGCGCCATGTGGACAGGACTAAACACAGACATCGCCTTCCTAGCCGTATACGGCATATATCTTGTGCCTCTTACATAGTCAGATCCACTATGATGCCTTGTAAGATAGGCACAAACTATATAATATCTTGCCTCTTTTGGCTCAGGCTCTACCAATATCACAGTTTGCATAACCGCACTCATCTTACATAATTCTATCTGAAATTGAAGTGACGCCGAAATGAGAATCCAAGCCACCGCGGAAACCAACTCACACAATGCGAGGAACTGGGTTCCGCTGCTAGACGAGCCCGCATACAAGCCCCGAAATATACGCATTGCTTGTGTTGGCGCCGGCTTTTCAGGCCTCATGTTAGCTTACGAAGCCAAGTACAATGAATCACTCCAAGGGTTCATTGATCTGACTATCTATGAAAAAAACCACGATGTCGGTGGAACATGGCTTGTCAACCGATATCCAGGTGTAGCAGTGCGCTCCTCCCATGAATAGATTCACCAACCATAGTTAGCTGACATATTCTCAGTGCGATGTTCCAGCGCACATTTATACTTTTCCATTTGAAACAAACCCTGAGTGGTCCAGTTTCTATGCTTCAGGGTCAGAAATATGGGCTTATATCAAAAGAACCTCTGATAAATATGGTTTGGCTGAGAAGGTCAAATTTCAGACGAAAGTCACAGAGGCTACCTGGAATGAGGCTGCAGGTCAATGGAATCTGAAGATCTCTCAAGATGGCGAGGAAAAGGAGGATGAATGTGACATATTGATCGACGGGTCGGGGTTTCTCAAGTATGTTCACAGCGAGTTCAATCAAGATATCGCGAACTGACGGCGTTAGTAACTGGCATTGGCCTGATATTCCTGGTCTTCATGACTTCAAAGGGGAAATAGTCCACACTGCTGATTGGTAAATCTCTCCACTCACATTGCCTTCCTTTCTCTAACATCAGACTTTCAGGAACCCGTCTATCAATGTGTCAGGCAAAAAGGTTGCAGTCATCGGTAACGGATCATCTGGTGTCCAAGTCCTCCCGCATCTGCAAAAGACCGCTGCTCAACTGACAACCTATGTTCGTACACCTACTTGGATATTCGCCAACTACGCCTCAGAGCTTACAAAAGACGGAACGAACTTCGATTTTACCGAACAGGAAAAGAAGAAGTTTCGGGAAGACCCCGATTCTCTCTGGAAATTTCGTAAGGAGATTGAGAACAGGTCTGTATTAGCACTAATATCAAGAATCTTGCTGAGTCGTATGCAGTCAAGACAACTTCTGGAACGTCTTCTTCAAAGACACAGCCGCTCAAAAAGCCGCCCTCGAGAATGCATACGACCGTATGCGAGAACGTCTTGGAAACGACAAAGAACTCTGCGATAAGCTAATTCCAGATTACGAATACGGATGCCGACGTCCAACGCCAGGCGATGGCTACCTCGAAGCTCTCCGTCAAGAGAACACGCGCGTCACTTTTGATCCAATCGTTCAAATCACCGAGTCAGGGATTCAAACTACACAGGGCCGTACTGACTTTGATATTATCGTCTGCGCAACCGGCTTCGACGCTAGCTTCCGCCGCTCGTGGACAGTGCAGGGGCGGAATGGTTATCAGCTCCATGAAGCGTGGGGGGAGTCGCCAGAAGCGTACTTTGGGGTTGCAGCAGCGAATATGCCGAATTACTTTATCTTCATTGGGCCGAATAGTCCAGGTAAGTAAAAGTTAAAATAGTTGGGTTGCATTGCTGATAGTCGCCAGTGGGTCATGGATCGCTTCTTGATAGTGTGTTTTGTGTCGCGAAATGGATATTGAAGTGGTGTAGGAAGATTGCAACCGAAGATATCAAGTACTCCACCCGAACTCTACATGATATGATCGATCAAGCTGACGTTGCAATAGGTCAGTCTGTGTGAAGCAGCAGGCGCTGGATGATTATAACGTCTACCTGCAAGAACTCCTCAAGCGAATGGTGTGGACTGGGTCATGTAGAAGCTGGTACAAGAACCGTAAGAAAGACGGAAATGTTACCGCGGTGTACGGTGGAAGCCGCCATCATTTTAGAGGTATGTCAACTAAGTTACTCTGCTGCAGATTCCGCGTTAACTACTTATCTTAGAAATTCTTGAAACGTTTAGGGTGGAGGATTTTGATATTGAGTATAGATCAGTTAACAGGTTCCGTTTCATGGGTAGTGGGCGGACTTTGCGGGAGACAAGAGGAGAGTACTACGTGCTAGATTAAGGGTTCAGTCAGTCTAATGGTTAGTTTAGATAGTCAAGGAACGTCTTAGTGTGGAGACGGAACTCGGGTTACACGAGCCATCCATCTTTGGTGATTCGTAATTACCGGCAGTAACTTACGTGACATATCATATTGTGACCTAAGCGACGTGACATGCAGAATGCATGATGACTCAAACATCGCCTAGACGGGTACAGGATCCTTCTCGGCCTTTCGGCCCTACAGATTATGATATGTCACTCCTGTAGGTGGACCGGCACTCGAACCGAAGCTTCCTCATGCGGACAGGCGGAGAATAGTGATATCGGTAGTTTGACGGACGAACGGACAGAGAGAAGGGATCGGCGGGGGATATATACACTGCATCATATTGCTTTTGATATCACACCACCTCCCAGTAACAACGAAAAACTACCCAGTGCTACGTAGGCATCGGCGACTACACTATGAACTCCACCAATACTGCTTCGGCTCTACCCACCATGACGCTAAACGATGGAAACGAAATCCCAATGGTCAGTCATGGCTCGCTTTTTTGCTCGACTTGAGGCTGATATGAAATAGATAGCGTACGGCCTAGGAACTGCAAACTTCAAGAAGGGAGGAAGAACAGATTACGACGAGAACGCGTTTAACTTTACTCTGACTGCCATAAAGAGTAGTTTTAATCACCTTGATGGAGCTTCATGTATGTTTTCTAATACCTCATATACTCGTCTCTCTTCTTACAGGTATCTAGCGTACGGGAACGAGGAAGAACTCGGTGCAGCTATCAGAGCGTCCGGCATACCGCGAGATAAGCTCTATGTTGTCACGAAGCTCAACGGCTGGAAGAAGCAGAACGTCCAGGCCGCTTTTGATACTTCGCTGGAGAAACTTGGGCTTGATTATGTGGACTTGTACCTCATCCATGCGCCGTTCTTCGCAGAGAAGCCTGAAGATTTGCAGGAAGCTTGGGCCGTTCTTGAAGCTATCAAAGAGTCTAGACGCGCCAAGTCAATTGGGGTCTCTAATTTCATCCAGGAACATATTGAAGCCATCCTCGCCACAGCTAAAATCCCACCGGCCATCAACCAAATTGAATACCATCCATATCTGCAGCATGGTAATCTTATAGAATACCATCGGAAGAACAACATAGCTTTATCGGCTTATGCCCCGTTAACAGCTATTATACGGGCAATACCAGGTCCTGTAGACACTCTTTACGCGAACCTGGCCAAGAAATATGGTGTCACTGAGGGGGATATTGCGTTGCGCTGGTGTATAGATCAGAATATCGTGGCTATCACGACCAGCTCGAGTGAGGAGAGATTGAAGAACTATATGAAGAATGTGTGGAGTTTTCAGCTGACCTCTGAGGAAATTGAGGGTATTGCGATGATGGGGAAGCAGAAGCATTTTAGGGCATTCCAAAACCAGTGGATTGCAGAGGGAGACTGGCGGTAGGCTGATTATCGTTAGTATTGGCCCAGACCCAACATATAGTATCGTGTCTATAAATATTGGATATTTTGGTGCCTCGATTTCGTTACTATCCATATGTAACTAGCCCCTAGGTGTTTAAGACAAGGGTACAGTGGCGTACGCGGGGCTACACGTGGCAGCGTATTAAGCAGCTGTTATGGGGTTCCCCAGTGAACAAAGCTATTGTTGGCGCCTCGTATAAATGAGCCACATTAAGCCAAGGTAATGATACATCCAAAATTCGGGGGTGGCCACTATACATCAAGAGTGTTAAAGCCCGGAACCAATTCCCAATGATCTCAGTCGTAGGTTCTCAGCAGTGTTGGCAGACAATTACACAGGATAAATTTAAACGTCCAAAATCAAGTTATTCCTTGTGCTTTGTCATGTACTTCGTACTTCTCTTCCGGCCATAGTCCTTCTCATTAGTCTCCAGAACAGCCAATTTCTCCATCTCCAGTTCCTCTTCTTCGTCCACTTCAGTAGCAATCTCCTTCTTTGGTTCCCTCAACTTGAGAGGGTCTCTTGGTTTTGCAGCAGCTCCTTTATTGACATGAACCATGTCCTCTTCAACGTCATCGTCCTCCCCGTGGCTGATCCTGCGAAGCGACTTTACTGTCTTGGTGACATTAAGATCACAGTTCAGATAGCCTGCCCCTTCTCTGCTCCGATTCCAGGCCTCAAATCCCAGAATGTAGAGAAGGTTATCCGTGATCCGGTCTTCCCACTGAATGGGATCGAAGCCAGCTTTGGTAGAGAATGCTTGTGCTGTAACCAAAGCCTTGATGCATTGAGATAACTCTTTCTGTATTGCCTCGGCCGTGCTCGGTATCTTGCCGTCATGGGCTTCGATATATGACTGGAATCGCGAATGATAATGATAATTGTGGAATGCGATGGGGACCCAATACTTGTAACCATCCTCGGAGACGAAGTCTTCAGGGAAGGACTCCGTAGCTCCGAGAAACCACATAATCGAAAGGATATCATCAATGACATCCTGCCAGTCTCTGTTGAGGTGTCTCCACCGCGAAGAATCTATCTCACGTTCTTTCGGTGGGTGTGTCTGCGGCAATGTTGCCAAGCATAGCAGCAAATCGATCTCTCCGCATGCGATGAGTCCTTTGATGCCCACGGTCCGCTGAGTGCCGCTGAAGACATATCCACTCGTTGAAGTCCACCGCGTGATCTGCATCGCAACTGGTCGCAGCTGTTCTCTCCCTCTGAGAGCTCGACTAAGAGGCTCCGTATGAATCGCATCGAGAACTCTGTCCGAGAAAAGCTTGGAGTCTGAAGTGCCAACCGTGGATTGGGAGGTCTGGGCTTCTCCCGCAGCTATCACTCTAGCAGCCAGCGTTCTCGCGAATCGGCGGACGTGGGGAACCCATTCTTCTCGAGATTCACGTGGCACAAGAATTAGTGGTTCCCGGCTGCCATGCTCTGCTGCAAAGGATTGATACAATCGCTTGTACCACTGGTCTTGACGCTGAGAATGGGTGGCGACAACTTGGAAATGCTGCGATAAGAGAGCCTTTAGCTCGTCGCTGATGCCTCCAAAGTCCTCCATGGCCAATTCGATAAATTCCTTTTTGTGTGATAAATTATTGTTAAAGACTGATTCTGCTTACGGGTTTCCACTCTATTTAATAGATTGTTGGTCATGGCTGCTCAGCCACGCCGTTTGACTCATCTTTACAAGCTCGTGTCAAAGCTTTAAATAGACTAGCTAGCGCCGGCCACTGTACCATTCTTAGCGCCAGCCCATATAAAAGGCGTTATAGATACAAGACCAACAGCAAAACATCAAATTGAGCAGAAAATATAAGTGCATTGCGTTGCTTTTGTCCGGACTGAAGAAGAGATTCTCCTTACCTTCCAATTTACCTTCACGAGCCTTGTTCCATTTCACTTTGATCCCTCTTGCATCTGGTTTCTTGTCATAAATCTTGTCCCAATCACTACATGTAGTAGCTATTGTTACGCAAGTTTCAAATAACGAGAATGTAACTAGGCGTGCTACATATAATGTCTGCCTGACACCATCTCGTCGAAGAGATTAATTCTCTGCTCAATTCATTCTTACAGTGCTACTCACAAAGATGTCGTTTGGATATGGTGTCGGCGACGTTATCGCCGTCGCAGGCCTCGTCGAGCGTGTCGCCATTGAGTTGCGCAATTACAAGGACGCCCCTATGCACTTCCAGCAACTCCGTGTCGAAATCGATCTACTGCGGGGTACCTTGGTACACGTCTTGTCCCTGAACCCGGAGTGTGATGAGGATCGCCAAACTGTGGAGCAGATCAGAGCGAATGTCGTGTATTGTGCTCAGCCCTTACAATCCATGGCTGACAAGATGAGAAACAAAGAAACCAGTCTGGGCCATTTCAGAACGACTAAAAGCTTTAAAAGCGTCGTAACAAGACTTCACTGATCCATGGTGGGTCTAAGTGACGTTGAAGCGCTGAGAAAGACTGTTATGTCTCAGATGCTTGCCATCAATGTCCGGCTGAGTGTGCAGCAAAGGTTAGTTTCTCACTGACCTAGGAGATCACAGAGGGCTGAAACATGTATAGGACCAGCATCAAACGTCTTGCATTGCAGTTCCATGCAGCCGAGGCCACTCAGTCACAGATGATCCAGGAGCACGCAAATGCGATGAACAACCACGCATCCAACATCTTGAGTATCACATCCAGAACTCAAAGTGCAATCGATGCTTTGGCAGAGAGTACACGTGCTCAGGCGAAAACTCATTCAAAGCAAGCGGACGAGATCAACCAGAATTTGAGCTCCATGGAGCAAAGTATGCGTCATATGACGCTCGCGGCCGAACGCGGTACAGCTGTTGTCCGTCGTCAAGCTTCCTTCATCACTCGTCACGCCGAGCTCTTATTCAAACTTATGCAGGACATAAAAAAGCTATTCGTCTTGTAAGTGCGCCTGAAAAAACAAGGATCACCAGCTGACATGTTGGTAGCCTTGCAAGTTGCTCAAGAGAAATGCTTCAAGCAATCAGTAAAAACACGTACGATTCACTGCCTTCAGGCATGGCAGGGTACTGACTAAGGCTCAGGCGTATACTACTTGATATACGTGGGAAACTGCAGCATATCATACGTGCCATTGAAGCTATCCCCCTTCATCTCACACTCGACATAGTCCGTCTAGATGACGTCCACGGAGAGAGCTGGGCTCTGCCATTACAGGCTTGTAGGACCTGGGAGGTGAGTAATCTCGCTTCGGCCACTGGTAAATAGTGACTAATGGTCACAGTCGTTTAGAGAGATTCTCCAATTCGTTGTGTATGCCAACGAAAAGCCAGGAGCAAAATACATCACACACAATCTCTTTGCGGTGACGCAAGCAAAGACTGGCAAGGAAGTGGACCAAGAGACATGGGAGACCACGATTAGACCAGGCTTCCATCTCGAGCAGGCAGTTGTTCTAACAGTGGATCGCTCGTCTGGTAAATGTTTTGATCCAAAGTGCAACGGAATGCTTCTAGATCAGGCCCTCGAGTTTGAAACCCGACAGGTTTGGTGAGTTAGATATCTAGCAACACATCTATAATTCTTTGACTGACCACATACTTGGACAGCAGTGTCTGTTCCAGGACTACCCAGAAAGCCTTTGTAACAACACGCCTCATCAACCTATACAACGAAGCCCCTTATTCGCACCACCCAGTCAAGCGGTTCGCAAGTCATACCAGTACTAAGAGGAACTTTAGCACCGAGTTGCCGCCGATAGAGATGGATGAGAAAATTGAAGTGTTTCGCAGGGTTAAGTTTTTAGAACCGTTATATCCTTTATCAGATCAGCACGGTTGTTCTCACACAAATCCTAACCTTGCCATCGCACACGCATTTTCGGGGCTGACCAAACTCTCCCCTTCAGAGGGATTCATTCACGAGAACCCAGTTCAAAATGCAAGGGATAGTCTCGAGACTTCCGTCAAACTAGGTAAAGACGCCCTTCGAATATTGCATACTTGGTTTCTAAAGCTTTTCAGACAGCTCGATCCCTGAGAATTGGTATTTGTTGAGTCGAGCGTGTATGATGTCAGAAGACTACGAAAGGGCCTATCAATGCCTACAAGCCGCAATCAATCTTGAAGCCCGGTGCCCTTCGTTCTGGATTACCCTTGGAGTTCTATACTTCAACATCGGTCAAAGCCGAGATTGCCTCGAAGCACTAATCAAAGCTGTAGAACTGAATGCCCATATCTGGGAGCCTTGGTATAACCTCGGCGTGTTGGTGAGTTTCCCGCTCTCTTGAACCGATTATATGTCTTCTAACACTAGCTGTAGTATGACTGCTGCAATGCCCAGCATTCAGACGCTGCTGATGCTTTTCATAAATGTATTGAGCGGAACCCAGAGTTGTCCAATGTCCGTGCACGACTTGAGGCTCAGCAAGCGTACGTCGAGGATATGAACGATGAGCATTTAGGTGGAACTTTGATTTACGAAATGGTTGATTCACCACTGGATGGCAAACTAAGATGGTAGAGGAAACTCACCGCAAGGATTTCATTCTTAATTCGATGCATGAGAGTTGAGAGCAACACTTGGAGGATGAAACAGACGAAGAGAACTTTGAGGGAAATAATAAAAGTTCTTCGGAGAAGAAGTGTGTTTAGCATTTACTGTTGGGATTATATATCATTTTGTCTTGACTTGCATATTTTATATAAGAGGAATTGATAGCTTTGGCCTTGATATAGATATGCGCAGGTTGTAAAAGTGGCTTCAGCTGAGGCAGAAAACCGGTGGTGGCTGAGTCTTTGGAAAACGCCTTCCCGCTGTTGTACCCAATCATACCCGAGATGCAAGCGCGACGTTCGTAGCTGCCGCAGTCCGCACGTGAGGCCTCTGATCAGGCTGTGAAGTCCAATCTCCTACTTCGCTCATTTCTCTTCCATCTCACATCGACATAACATCATATGCCTCGCATGCGACATTGAAATCAACTATGGAGCTTTCTCGGCCCGCGGATTCGCAACTTGTCGTCGCTTCTCGGCCTCACACTGGCCAGGATGTTTCAGCCGCACCTGTCAGGGAGCTTGAGAGAACTATCGCGGGGTTTCAAGCCATCTTGACTGATGAAGACCGCAAAAAGCTGCAGCAGCTCAAAACAACGTCACACGACTCGCAAAGCATCATCACTTTCACAGCAGAGTTGGATCTTCTTGATAAGAATAGGCGAGGGAAAAGTGTCGCATCAAGATTGGCCTCTTTTCTCCAAACGATTGAGCAATTTACGCCCGTGGTCGACACATATATCCAGTCAAACCCCGATCTCTCTGCATTGATTTGGGGCTCGGTTAAATTGACATTCATGGTATGAACAGCGGCCGGTACAGCCATATCTGACTGACGATTTCCCTGTGATAGTTTCTCGCGAACTTTGCCTCCTACTTCCAATCATTCGTCGAGCTCCTCCACGGCTTTGGATCCCTTTGCGCGCGATTCGCTGAGTATCAAGTCATCTTCAATAAATCCTCTCGTCTCAGAAAATCCATCTGCCAGTTTCACACTGCAGTTGTTACTTGCTGCCAGCAGATTATCTTGGCAATTCGACGACCCTGTGAGTATGGTGACGTTCATAACGACAACACCAACTGATTTCTCGCTCGGTATAGTAAAGAATCAGCTTCTGAAGGCAATCACGCAATCCTTCCAGTCTGAGATTCGAAAATACGTGGAAGACATAAGAGCGAAAGCAGAAGAAGTACAAGAGGATATCCAATTGGTAAAGGCTCAGCGCGACCACGAGGAACAGCAGCTACAGACGACAGAGCGACAAGAGGCTACGAATCATCGGAAACGATTACTGGCTTGGACTTCTAAGTCAACTACCGAAATGGAGGCCTTGCAGGCACAGCGAAGACGAAACGTATTAGGTTGGGCATTAGAGATCGTTTGGCAGTTCTCGACTGATGATCCACAGAACAGAAACGCCGCCGGCTACTTGAGGATCTATCATCCTTTAACTTTACATCGGCCTTCAACAGTACACGAAACAAGCGGAATGTTGGTACGGCGAAATGGGTCTTTGACACTCCGGAGTTCCAAGGATGGGTCAAAAAGGACGGGCCTCCGGTTCTGCATGTCACGGGCAAGAGTAAGTCGTCTGCTTCTCAACAACCCAATCGGAATAAACTAATCGAGCTGACCACCGTCTTTAGTTGGTTCTGGTAAAACGGTTTTGGCGTAAGTAATTACACGACTCGCTCTCAAAGGTCGTTTACCATCATCGGCTCCAGGTCCTCAATCGTTGAAAAACTTTCGCAGATCCGGCCGCCTCAACAGTTCGTCTCTTTCTTCTTTATGCGGTTCGATGACCCTCTAAGCCTGAATGTGGAGACAGGTTTACGGTCCTGTGTTCAGCAACTAATATCAGCCATTAATCTCGATAGTCTTGATCAAAAGGTAGCTTCTGAGCTTGACGAAAGCCTTTCCGAAGCCAAGTTGGATTTGTTTTCACTCGACTCGCTTTTCAGACTTTATCTTTCGACCTCTCAAGCTATTGAGCACTGGCTCATAGTTATTGACGGGTTGGATGAGTGCAGCAGTGATCAACAGTCGATATTGCTGAAATTCTTCAAGTGGATTGTTTCAGGAAATGATGCAGCCCGCAACATAAATATTCTCATCTCATCTCGAGAGACATGCACCAACGCAATCAGAAGCACTTTTCCTGGATCTCAGCGATTGGTTACAGGCCTAAAAAATACCAGTGCAGATATTGGCGAATATGTTGAAGACATCATCGTCGAGAAACTATCGACTGGTGAACTGGTTGTGAGCGACCCCAGCCTGATAGACGAGATTCTGCAAACAATTGCTTTCAAGGAGCAGGGAATGTCAGTAGCTTTTCATCAAGTCAAATATTACCTGCCTAACATTGAGATCTTCTGACTAGGTTCTTGTGGGCGTTTCTTGCTATTGAGGATATATGTTCTGGAAAGTCTGACAAAGAGATTCGGCAATCACTCCGAGACATTCCGAGTGACCTTCCCGCGACATTTGACCGTGCTCTCAAGCGCATCGTGAAAAGACGCAATCAACACATTGCTAAAAAGGCCTTCATGTGGACGAAAGCAGTAACACAACCATTGACCTTGCTACAACTTCGGGAAGCACTATCTATCGAAAATGGCCAACACACTCTGCGCCAGGAAGATCTTATCAGCGGGATAGAACGATTGCCAGTGTGGTGCGAGAACCTTCTGTACGTTGAGGAAACAGACAACACTGTTCGATTCAGCCATCATTCCATTCAAGAGTTTCTTTTGGTACCAGATTCTGGTGAACATGGAGCGCTTCACATTGACTCTAAACAATGTGATAAGCTTGCTGGCGAGGTTTGCATCACATATGTCAATCTTGACAACTTTCAGACAGCGCTAGCAGAGAGAAAGAAGGAACCTCTGACTCCATCCGCTATAAAGATCGACCCAAGTGGAATAGCCGAGCAGACGATACAGTCCGCCATCCAAAGTGGTGTTGGAACACACGTTGGCCGCCTAGCGCGCCACTTTGTGAAGACGTCAAACCCAGAAAATACATCAACACAGCGTAAATTTTCCCTGAATTCTCCCTTATCAGTTACCAGTAAAGCCCAGGGGACCGCAGACTACCCCTTTCTCGTGTATGCTTCGACGAACTGGTTCAAGCATACCAAATATATTGACGAAAAGGAGACGGACACTTGGAGGCTTTTCGGCCAATTGGTCCAGAAGCCCCGTCAGCACTCACAATGCGAGCCTTGGCATAGTACGGAGTGGAGGAACGAAGCCTTGGCGGGGTTTCCAAACTATGACGATTCAAGATCAGAACGCTACGGCGGTGTGATACGGATTGTAAGAAGTGTCGAGACAGTTGAGTCAAACGACGAGCCAGACGACGGACGAAAGTTTTCTCAACTCTGCTTTGCTTTTATATACGCTGAGCTGAACGGCTACTATGCGCTCGCATGTCGATCCTTCCAGTTGTTGGTAAAGGTTCCTTGGATGGTGCCTGAGTTTGAAGACTTTGTTTGTGTTCTAGCAGCCAACAAGAACTACGAGGCCTGTCGAAATGATTGTGCCAGCCTGATACCGACACGTCTTAATCATCGCCAACTCGTTGCAGAGCTCAGAAAATCGATCGCCCATGGGATTTCATCCTTCCCAGCATTGCCAGATTACAAGTCACATTCATTATGTGACTGCGCAGACCAACCTCTTCATGAGGTGAAGTTGGATATTTGCCAAGTGTTAAAGACTGGCTATCACCGAAGGGTTCAACCACACTTGCAGGCTTTCGCTATTGTACCAGAAGCATTTCAGATGCGCCACGGTGTGCCCGGCATCTTGGACTTGAGCATCACATGTAATGTAGAGTCTTCTACTTTGTTTGAAGCCAAGAACATTTCCAGGATGCTTTTGATTGATGTGCTCATCCAGTGGCTCCTATCATCAACCAAAACGTTGTACAGAGGCATCCTCTCAGCTTCCGCCAGCATTTTTGTGGAATACGAGACTACACCGACCTTCTGTTTTCAATACCAAAAATACCGAGGTTTCGATTCCCAGAAACCAGAGCCACCAAGCTCGATGCCTCATCACCCTTTCATAGCTTATACCATCTGCTTTCTGGGTTTTTTAGATGGAGAGCGTCCTTCCGCCCCAGCCCCACCAGAAAGCGAGATTCGTGAACTTCGCCGCTCTGGAAAGCTTATGAGCCTACACGGCGAAACTATCGCAATGATATTTCGAAGGCTCGTTATCCCTGAACTATGGCCGACTCATATGGCGGTCTATATCGTCCAGACCCTATTCGGGGATTCCCTAGAATCTGATACTCAGCACATTGCCCATGCTCACGAGGACTCATTCAGGGAAGCTGTGTGGAACAATAACTGGGACGTTGCGGCAGCTCTGCTGGAGCTTCAGCCGAGTTCTCTGGATAAGTTTACCGGCCGCGGTCAATTCACCTACATCAGAGAAGCTCTACGCTGCCAGAACTGCTGGCGATGCACACAAAATGTGGTCAGGCAGCTAAGTTCTGACGAAATGCATCGGTACTCTTTTAGGTTATGCGCGGATCATGTCAGCGATTTCAATAAGATTGCTGGTATGCTTGGAAGTATGTATTATATTTCGAAGGGAACTTTACTGTGCCCGGGACACAGTACTGATGCATTGCCCGAGCGAGAAGGCAAGTTGAAGCGCGCAGTATATTGATCTATGATAATACATAACTGAATTTCCATCGCCTCTTGCCCACTATAAATTATTGACCAAGCTTCCTCATACATCCCCCCGTACGTCCTTAACCTGTTTTGTCCTCTCAGAGTCCGTCTGATCTCCTGTATTAACAGTCCCCTCCCTTTCCACCATCATGATAACAGCATTCTCCGCCACAGGCTTATGCGTGACTCCCTTTGGCACGACATACATATCTCCCTCCTTCATAACAACAGGCTCTTCGCCTTGGATCTCCATCGTCAAATTTCCAGAGAGGAGATAGAAGAGCTCTTCAGAGTCGGTATGTGCGTGCCAGATAAATGAACCGTCAATCTTGGCAACTTTGACGTGATGGTCGTTGACTGATGCGATGAGACGTGGTGACCACTTTTCGGTGAATGAGGAGAGGATTTCGGGGACGGAGGTTGTCTGAGACATGGTTTTGGGGATGGGGATGTGAATGGCTGAGATGTGTTATTTTCAGTTGAAACTTGTGTCTGAGAGCTTAAATCAGAGCAGAGAGAGAACTTGGTGGTTTGAGTTTGGCTGAGATGAAACTGTATTTGGTGATTGGCGTCTTATAACGCTGAGTTTATGGTGAATGGTCCCCACTATGTCGTTTGCAAGGCGCAAGGGCGTGAGGTTTGTGGATTTGAGGAGGGTCTCGCTAATTTTGGCTTACATTCCGCGCCTTACTATTGGTCCATGCCTAGTTGAGGCTTCTTGACGACAACTTTGACATTCTTTCTGAATCCATGTTGGCTTTCTCTTTTCTCAGCAATCTCCCTTTCATGTCGATTTCAACAAAGCGAACCCTTATATACCAAAATCACTCCATATCCTGTGTCGAAGAGTGGTCTAGTGGTATCCTTCCTAGAACCTATAAACCTTCTCTCATTCCGCACCTAAAAACTTTCACCCGCTAGGCTGCTCTTCGGTTTTTGCCGTTCACGAGTTCGAACCCTTCTTTGATAGGTAGACCCTTATGTTCCGGGCGTATCACCACAATCCTGCCAGTGCTCAATCTTGTCAAAGGCTTCGTGGCTCTCCGCTCAAGATCATGAATATTTCAAATTATGACATCGACTGTTCTTATAGACTTTCATGTATAAACTTAATAAATTAAATTATACATACAATGGGTACTATCTCGCATTTTCCACCCCGTTCTTCTTCTTCTTGCATATCCAGCCATCATGGTGCGTTACCAACAACTCGAGCGCGATCCAGCGACGCGAGATCTCTTCAAGAACAGAATCACGACACTGAAAGGCTTTCGCGAAGTTTCCGAAACCTCGTATTTCCTCGCACTTGACACGGAACATGTTGCAATCACGAGTGAAAGAGACCGAATTCTCCACCAAGTTGGATTGGCATTCACCAGGACACTAAAGCCTAGACATCCCGCATGCCCAGGGCGGAACCCTGGACTGATAAAACCAAAACGACGACTTCGTTATTTCTTCGAAGATAGCGAAATGAAAGGGCTCACTTTGAATATCAACACGTCTAAGGAGCTGGGAGATGAAGTTCTTCGCGTCAGTGGTCTCAAAGGCATGCCTACCCGTCGCCCCCATCGCTTTGGCGTGGAAAAATCCCTCGATACTGAGGATCTGGAACATTCCATCGTTGAGTTCCTCCAGGATTTACCCAAGGACAAGAATCTGGTACTCGTCGGGTTCGGAATGGGAGAGGATTGGACTTACCTATCAACAAACTTCCCGGCTGCCATACCCTTCTTCTCGGCCCGGGTAGATCTTGGCGATATTGTGACAGACATCACGTCCTCACCGACTGCATTCCTTCCAAGACTGTTCACTTTAATACAGGGACTTGGCTACTACTGGAAAGATGTCAAGCCAGGGAGGGCAGGGGCTGACAATGCCGGCGATGATGTCGTGACAACCCTTGCATTGGCACACGCCCTTCTCGACGAGAAGAACCATCAAACACTCCAATTCGAACATGAAAGTTTTAGAATATCTCGTTCGAGCAGAATCGGGTCTTTCTATGATGCATCCGAACGCTTCATTGCAACCGTTAGAACCGAAGGACAACTCCCGCTCAAACTTTGTTCGGGTATCAGACTTGCGCGGGAATTCTTCCATTTCCAACCCATAGGCACTGCTATGTTGTCAAAAGAGGTGGGGTCAGTCGCTTTTCGGAGCCAAGATGAGCTTGACTCTTTTATCGGCTGTGTGAATGGGATGGTGTTATACACAGGCGAGACCCTCTCGGCTGAACGCTATACCCATGTTAATCCAAATACGCCGGAGGACGAGATGTTGCAAGAAGAGAAGCGCATAATGAGAAGGATAAAGAAGGAAGTACATGATGAAGAAGTGGTGGATTCGGTGAATCTTTTCTCGTGATTTTCCATCACGGAACTCAGTGAGAAATAAGAATGTCGAATGTCGTTACGCTCTGTCGGTAGTTTTGGAAACTTCAATGGTTGGCTTTAGACTTCTAAAGACCTATGCCACCACTTGCATACCACGCTAACTTCTACTCTCCATTTCACAGTATTTAGAAACACACGACTACTATCTCTCAGCATTTGCATCGTGATCCCAAGGTCGTCTGTCGCGCTCATCTTCACCTTTAGTGGGGTCATTCGCTAAATAACGATAAGCTTCAGTGACCCCTGTTGTATCCTAGCGACAACAGAATTAGGCCGCTGGTCGCCCACGAGCTTGCCTACCCTACAGCATCGAATTTGTCTTACGATCCATCCAATACCTCAGACTGAGACTACAAAACGTCTACAGCTGTTGACATGTGAATGAGACTTATCTACGACGATTAAATGCACATTTTAAATTGTCTTTGTTATTAATGACGAAAGCTCAGTAACAGGCTGTCTCTTCCGTTAGAGACCCTCCCGACAGATAAAAGCAGAGGGGACGTTTCATTGCACCAGAGACTTGCTGTTGAGAGCTTCAATTAGCATAAATAACTTACACGTAATCTGCTTACTTCGGTTTGAGACTTGATTAATCCTCTCTCTGGCTATCCATGTACCTGCATATTAACTTTACATGAGCAACGCCGTAATTGCTGGTGTCTATTGGAGTTCCAGGCCACGTTAATTCAGACCTGCTTGCTGTTAGTGCTCCGTGCACTTGACAAGAGATTTCAGGAGAGAAAACGCCTTATTGGGCAAGCCTAGCCAACTACAGTAAGGCGTCTTTATTTTCGCGATAAGAAAAAGAAAACACTGGCCTCACAGCGCCGCTTAATATGAGAATATCGTCGCGTCTCCGGAACATAACGGACCGTCGCTCCCATGCTCCACCAAGCGACTTTAGTCAGGGCATGTCTGACGTCAAGACACGACGGGATAGCGGAAGCCTGTGATCCGATAACTATTTTCCTGAGGCTATTGGGCATTTTCAACCTTAGCTGAACTTGTGAACGCCACTTAATTTCTTAACCAAGGTAAACTCAGGGGAAACGGCGCCTAACGGACGGCGGCGTTGGGGCTGGCCCGCAAAAGAAACGAGCCAAAATCGATAGTCTCTTCCTAGCTCTATGCGCTTGGAGATATCCATCATAGCTGCCGATCCTTTATTATTGCGATGCGCAATGTTTATACAAAACCCAGAAGCGCTCTCTTCTGAGATGTCTTCTGTTTCTTCAGTCATTCTTTAGACCAGTCACTCGTTTAACGAGATATCTTCGATATCACCACGTTCGCTACTATGATGTTCCCCAACTTCGCTGCCGGCCTTGTTGCCGCTCTTTCGATTTCCGGTGTCAGCGCTGGTCTCTGCCGTCCTAGCTCGCAGATCAGCGCGGTTATTACGTCTGGTAGCACTACAGCTGAGACTGCATCTAAGACTGCATCTGAGACTTCCGTCACTCAGACTGTCGTTGGTACCACTGCCACAAGTGTCGAGACGGGCTCAGAGACCACCACGAGTGTTGAGTCTAGCCCCAAGACTACTACTGCTGAGACCGGATCTGAGACTACTACCATTGCGGTTGTCTCTGACACCACCGCGGCCGAGACATCTCTCGCCACTACAACCGTCGCCACTACCTCTGGTATCGATATCACCACCGACGTGACCACCTTCATCACCCTGACCGCCACCGACACAACCACTTCTGAACTCGCTACCACCTCTGCTTTCGTTCCCGCCGATCTCTTCCCCTGTGTCACCAGCGACGACTGCGCTGCCTTCATCCAGCTGTGCGATGCCTTCCGTTGCGGCTGCATCAACCGCAACTGCGAGCGTCTCACCGACACAACCACCATTGCTGAGCCTACAACCAGCACTGCTGCCGACGAGGAAACCACCACTACTGCTGAGGCTACTACTACTGCGGCTGCCGAGGAGCCTGCTACAACCACTCAAGCTGAGGAGGCCGTTACTACTCAGCCTCCTACTCGTCGTCGTGCTCTGGCTAACCCTGTTCCCGAGGGTGCGCACTACTGCGATGTTAACCAGGACTGTGACGACAAGACAGACATTGATGGATACAGCTGCGAGACTTTTGAGTGTACCTGTCTTGAGAACTCTTGCGTTGCTGAAATGCCGAACCTCTAATGAGAGAGGGTACATGGCTCAGTGTACTTTATTTAATTATTGATAATATACATCAGGCACTTACTGCCTTCTTCACCTCATGGTTGAACACATTTTGAGATACTAGAATAGGAAGACATTGTTTCCGATTGTTGCCATCAAATCACTTCGATTTCCAGCGTTTTGACGGATGTTGATACGGGTCCTTGATCGTTTGATCGTTTTAGTTCGTTTACTCTCAATGTGCACGGGAAGTGTTTCTGAGTTCATATTCCGTCTTGACTATACATGTTCCCTGGCTATAGAAACAATGGCAGCTTGACGTTCTGCGCCTTCATGATATCATGACATTCCTTTGCCAGCCCCCTTCCCTCAGACGATAGAAGGTCCTCATCAAAACTGACCTGCAAAAACGACTTCTTCCAATGTTGCCAGTGCTCGAACATGGTGACCGAAACCTCATAGTGCTTACCAGGCCGACCTCTCACCTGTCTCTCGAAGCACTTGATCTTGTTCGAATCTAATGTTTCTGCCAGTTTCGATCCTGCAGTCTGCAACCAAGCGTGGATCTCATGGATGACAAACTCGAGATCTTGGTTCTGTAGACAAATGAGGTTGATCGTTTTGTATCCCATAAACGCTGTTATTCCTGGAATCCCGCGGAGATACATTTTTGCTTCTGCCGTCCCTGCTCTTCTGTAGTAGTTCCTGTCTGACCGGAAACTTCGGTCTTCACCCTCTTGACATTGACATCGAAGTGATTCGTAGCAGTGTTGCCACATATTGTCAAACAAACGCAATTCGCACAACGAGTCGCTAGGCTGTGGATCTGTCACCCACCAGGGGTTACTATTCATTGATGGCAGCGCTTGAATGGCGCCGAGTAGATCGAGTATCATGTCGCAATCGTCTTCAAAGCGCAGGAGAATAGATGCAAGAAGTTTCCAAAGTTCATTACGCCGCCTCGAATCCCCATACGGAGCTCCTTCTGGATATATGTCCAAGCAACCAGCAGTGATGGCTCTGGCGGCCGACTCGGCGCTCATCGTCCTGTTGAGATAGTTGCAGAGAGCTAGACTTTCGTCGAGGTGGTGGGTGCTCTTGAAGTGTCTTTGACACCTGTTTGTGTAGCTGTGCCTGATGTTACTTCTTGTAGAGTGTTATTTTGAGTTTGAAGACCTGATAGCTGACGCTCGCATCGCGCACCTTGCCTCGCCCTCCCTGTCGAGGTTAGGCTTGACTCTTGAAAGGATCCATCCATCTCGAAAAGACACACCCCGTCCAAGTGGTAGCATTTTCAGGCCCGCTGAGAGATACAGGTGAGAGTATAGATCAAGGGCAGGCGCTTCGTGCCAAACGACGTATCACCCTTGACAATGAATGTGACCAGATATTTCTCATGCGCCTCTAGTCTGTGGAGAGGCCAGCTAAGCTAATTATATCACGTGATGATACAAAACTCATATTATGGTTACATAATGTCCAAGAAACGACTTGACAAAAGAACAATTTTATTTACGACCTTGGAAGCCTTTCCACACTCAGATAACAGTTAATATAACAAAATGATGCCTAAATGGACTTTTGCGGGTTGGCAGTCAGTCTCACGGCACTGCCATCGACACCGTAAGCCAGCCCTACCGGTATTTCACCCAGTCTCCCTCGCAAGGTTGGGGGCCACGCAACCCTGCTGAAATGTCTCGCGTGAGAAAGTGGTGTAACACCGCTGAAACATTTTATTCGCTGCAAGAAGCCTCTTTCATCTGGGCTCTCGATAGTTGGCTACCAACATGCAGTCAGCCATATCCATGATCCAATTGTTCAGCCGCACCAGCTCAGGATCCGAAGCCCTCGTCCCGCAGTGTGCACTTCTTGCGTGGCTTCCCTGGGGGCTATGTCCAGTGTCCTTTGGCCTCAGATTAAGCTTAGACCTGAGGAGGGTTTGGATGGTTCTAAAAATATGACAGTATCTGGTGTCTTCACACCACCAATTCATCAATTCTCGTTTTATAATTCACCTACCGGACTATGAATATTCGCTCAGCCGCAGAGCCTACCTTAGCGGCAAGCCTCACACCTCATCATTGGGACTTTCGGTGTGAAGTAACACGAGCTGTCGACAAGCTGTACCACCAGCTCCCGTTGTGCTCCGCCACGTCAGCTATTTGCCATGAAGCTTACGAGTTCATAAATTCCCCAGCTCTTCCCTCATCTCGAATTCTCGTATGTCTCAGTTGATCTACATCCCCCTGCCATGTCTCTTAATACCCCCGCTGCTGGGCAATCTGCCCCGGTGAACAACCCGGAGGCTGTTGCGTATCGAGAGCGCGATGCGTTATACAACTACTCAACTGGTGTTGTTGATGTTCCACAGGGCTACAAGTATCGCCAGTATCGGATTTTCGGATTCACGCTGCCTTGGTATGCGTCGCCGAAGATTCAGTTGGGTATGGTTGCTTTTGTATGCTTTTTATGTCCTGGTATGTTTAATGCGCTCAACGGAATGGGTGGAGGAGGGCTGAAAGATACCAAGCTTGTGAATGACATGGTGAGTAGCCATTACTGAATGGACGAATCCTTTCACTAACTATACCAGAATACCGCCTTATACAGCACCTTTGCTGTCGTCGGCTTCTTTGGAGGCACCTTTGTCAACAGGCTTGGGGTCAAGTTGACACTAGCCTTTGGCGGTATTGGCTATGGCATCTACACCATTAGCATTCTGCTCTATACCCACTACGAAGATGATGTCCGAGCATTCAACATCGTCGCAGGAGTGCTTCTTGGAGTCTGCGCAGCTATGTTGTGGACAGCTCAAGGAACTATCATGATCTCATACCCCCACGAACATCAAAAGGGCCATTATTTCGCTTGGTTCTGGGGAATCTTCAACATGGGAGCTGTCATCGGAAGCCTTGTACGTGCTTTTCCTGCCTCATTTCATATCATCTATACGCTTGCTGAAGACGAGCCACATTATCTTCAACCGGAACTGACATGGGCTGTAGATTCCCTTGGGCGGCAACATCAATACCGAAAACAACCAAGACGTCAGCGATGGAACCTACATCGGGTTCATCGTCCTGATGTTTTTCGGCGCTGCTCTAGCACTCCTTCTCTGCAACGCCAATGATATCATTCGTAGGGATGGATCATACGTTATTCTGATGAAGAACCCAACGTGGCAAAGTGAATTCTACGGTTTGTATGAAACCATCCGCTATGAGCCTTTTGTCATATTCTTGTTTCCCATGTTCTTCTCGTCCAACTGGTTCTATGTGTATCAACAGAATATCGTCAACGGGGCATACTTCTCAACGAGGACCAAGGCGTTGAATAGCCTGCTGTACTGGCTGGCGCAGATTGCAGCTGCAGCGATTTGGGGGTACCTTTTGGACTTGGAATATCTTCGTCGATCTGTAAGAGCAAAGATTGCACTCATTGTTCTTTTTTTCATGACCTTTGTTGTCTGGGGAGGAGGTTATGTTCATCAAAGAACATATACACGAGAGATGTCGGAGGCCAAGGACTTCGACACGGATTGGACAGAGGATGGGTATGTTGGGCCCATGTTCCTTTATATATTCTACGGATTCTATGATGCAGCATGGCAAGCTACTGTTTACTGGTAAGTCCACTGTCACTCTTATTTTTATGGCAACTGATAGGCCAAGGTTCATGGGCGCGCTCTCCAATTCAGGCCGTCGCTGCGCAAACTACATTGGCTTCTACAAAGGCATTCAGTCAGCCGGCGCAGCCATCTCCAATAACCTGGACGCCAGAAAAGTGTCATTTGAAGCGCAATTCATCAGCAACTGGGTGCTCTTGGCTGCGTCGCTGATCATCGCGTCACCTGTCATCTTTCTCAAGATCCGGGATCATGTCGGTTTGGAGGATGACCTTGAAGGAACAGATGAAACCATGGCAGATGTTGCACCGCACGCTCTTGCAAACACGGGTCACGCTGGGGATAATTTTGAAAGTAAGGAATCGAGAAAAAGAGGTCCTGTATTTACTGCAGTCTAACTGTCATTTCAGTGGAACTCGATGAGTTTGATGTATCTACGAAGCTGTTACGTCGGTGGTGAACGGCATCGCGACAAGACATGATGGGGATATAATTGCTTGGATACCCTTTCGAGATTTATTTTTTCAAGGCAGACGGAGCCAAGAATGTGAAATAAATTATGAGGTCAAGACGAAATACAAAATGTAGTGCTCTGGGCAACTTGGTGCTAATGTTTTCTCGCGTACGACGTATCTCGTGTCTACCATCCAACGTCACCGTACTGGACCACTAACTTAGTACTCTCCCGACAGCCTCAAACACGAGCCCATATCCGCCACACTTTATTTCCCGATACCAGTAAAATTCAAATCTTGTGCGACAAGAAAATCTTGCCACAATCTCGATTCTTCCTATTACGTCTCCCTTCATGCATCATCTCCCACCAGGCGCACCTTATCTAACAAATCACCGCATATTATTTCTGGCACGAATAAATCTGCCCGAAGAAACTCGGCTCCCGAATCTCAATAATTCTATCTCACAGGTCATAATATGCATGAGTCCGTTGCGGATCATGCCTAATGTGGTGCCTCTGCTTACGCCGCGTCTTCCTATTCGCCCTCGCTGTCTCGCCTTTCGCTACGCGACAGCTCGCGAAATGATGATCTTTAGTGCTGATGATGTTGCAAAATTTGAAAATTCTGTGTTATTTGGAAAAAGGTCTTCCGAAAGAAGAAGGCAGGTTCATGGATATGGACAAGATTGGCCATGTTGAGGCCGCGTCATGTCATGGGAAGTGCCAAGACTGGGAGGAGAGATATATAATGTCTGGTAGGAAGCCGTCTGAAACTTATTATCCTAACTATTTCAAACCTTTAAATACAATTTCCGAGTCATTTCCTCGTATTCAATATGAAATTCTCAAATTTCTTGTTCTCTCTTCTCCCCCTGGCAGCGGCTGCAACGAGCATCCCCCAGCCTCGCTCAGTTTCTGCTCTTGAGCCAGCTACATCCGCCGAATGCTGCCCCTTCACCTATAAACCGACATGTACAAAGAATCTCGAACGAGTGTTTCACATCAAACTCTTCTACAATCGAAAGGAAGGCATCACGCCTGAGCAGTTCAACGCGTACTGGGCCAACAACCATACCAAGACTGCTGGAGACTTTCACTTGCGTTTCGGGGTTTACAAGTACTCACAGGTGAGCAACCCAACGCTCCAACTAGTTATATGAGCCAACCTTTTCCGCAGTACCATTCTACTCCTGAACTTCGAGACCTTCTTCGCGTCCCCGGTGCAGCTCCAGTGCTCGAATTCGATGGCGCTGCGGAGTTTTGGGTTCCGACTATGGAGACCTTTCAAACAATGGGATCCGACCCATTCTACAGAGATGTGATTACACCTGATGAAAACAACTTTATTGATCATTCCTCTATGAGGATGATTGTTGGCTTTGATTATATCATGGTGGATAATCAGAACGCTGTTACGGATCATGGTAGAACCTTTCAATAAGGCCGCGACCTAGGGATGATAATATTCATGGATGAGGAGGCTAGACGAAGGGCGAGACATCGGACTTGGTTGATACCCCATTTCAATAGACCGAAGGCGAACATATATGCTCGTACAGATAGACAAGTATCTACAGTTTTATCTGACTCTATATATACACAATATGATATCTACAGCAGGTTCGTCTGAAAATTCTACTCGAGCTTGATCTCAAACTTTCCAGAAGCTTCGGGCTTCGAGAGCGCCCACTTGATTCCATCCTCCATCACTTTATCCCATCTCTTGCTCTCAGTCAACTGATCACCAAAGCGTCGGAAGCCGTGAGGTAGACCATTAAAAACATGGACGTCGGTGGGTACTCTATCATGAACGTCAGAACTGCTATCAGGATATTGTATACTTCACGACTTACCCTGCTTCAACAAGCTTCTGTCCATAAAAAAGAGCCTCATCCCTCAAAGGATCCAAGCCACAGATACCCAATGTCGAAGGCGGCATGTCCTTAAGCTGATCCACAGTCGCAAGGCCAACATTGAAGCAAAAGTCTTTGGGATCTGGGTTTTGAATCTTTAACAGCCCAGTGAACTTTTCGAGCGCTGCCTTGTTGATCATTGGAGCTTCCGCGTTCTGAACATATGACGACAAAGAAGGCTCCTTCATCTGCTCCATAATAGGTGCGTAGCAGTCAGGATGAACAAGAGCAGGAATCATCAAAACCTGACCAGCGAGCTTCGGTCGTGAAAGAGCATCAGGGGCGATGTTTTGTCGAAGCGTCAAGGAGGCTGCTAGTTGGGCACCGGCTGAGATTCCGCCAACTAGGACTTGGCTGGGAACTCCGAGAAGTTCGTCAATATGGTCATGAACCCAGTGGAACGTGTCGACGACGTCTTCCCATGCTGTGGGATACGCATAGTCGGGAGCATGGCGATAGTTGAGGTTGACGACTGTGACGTTTGTCATGACCGAGATGCGAGTGCAGATAGCGTCTTCGGAGGGAATGTTTCCAAAGACATAACCGCCGCCGTGGAGATGGATGTAGATAGGAAGGCGAGCGCTTGCTTCGGCGGAAGCGGGTCTGTACGTCCGAACCTCGAGAGGAAAGCCATCTCTTGAAGTGACGGTGTAGTCCTTCATGAGAATAGGGTAGTCCTTAAGCTTCTCCATCTCACTCTGGGCCAGCTGTTCTCGGTACATGTTGGTGAGGCGCTGCATCTCCTTGAGATCCAGATGACCGGCAATAGGCGGCCTGCTATCCGTGACGGCTAGCCATTCTGCCGTTGCATGTCCGTAATGGGTGAAGTCAGCCATGGTGAGTATCTTCTGGTCGAATGATAAAATTAGGGGTATCGTAGAGAATTTTACAGGAGGTGCAAGGCGATATTAACAGTTCCAAGTTTATGAAGCTATCGTGGGAGATGCCGAGGAAGAAGCCGTCGCATGATGCCCGCGGGTCCAAAGTTGTCGCCGAACCCCTCAACTTCGCCGAACTCGGGACAAGTGAGTGCCGAAGCATCCACTTAAATCGGCGAGAACTCCGAATGCTTTTAATTTCATGACAATTTTGAGATCATGATATTTGCTTGCCAACAATCAACACCTTGACCTCAATTCAACCATCTTCGAGAAGTCGAGTGTCGTTGAAAATGTGTGGCCTGGGCACTCGGCAGTTAGACTCATGGTGGCGGAGAAGAGCTCAACTTTATTAAGCGCGCCAATCACGATAGCTTCATACAAAGTCAAACCAGGGATCGAACGAACTACGTCACGATATTCATAGTTTACAAAAGGCCCGACAACGTCTCAACGTTACATAGAATCAGGGGCCGAGTGCAACTTTCCCCCGCATTTCAAGCCAATACCGCACAAGATCTACATAAACTTCCGGGCCTGTCGGAGATGAATACAAACTTTAAAGCTTCCTTGGTAGCCATAGATAAAATGAAGTTTTCCTTCCTTTTCATCTTCATTCGGTCAAAAGCAGTGCCATGATGAAATTCCTCAGCGCTGTAACTGGTGTGCTAGCTCTTCTGCAAGGCGCCGACGCAGCGTCCTGGAAGGATTACAAGCCGCAGAGTCGCACGCCAAGTTCTTGTCCTGATTATGTCGATTATTCGCAGAAACAGCATAAGCCGCTGTCGTCGGGCAAGTTGAAGTTACCGTTCATGAGACCGAGTGAAGAATGCAGGACCTTCAAAAGCCCAGCCGTTGAGGTGCGTATACGGTGGCCTTGAGATTGGATCGTTAATGGCTGACGCGATGATAGAAAGTCATTAGCGACATCAAGAAGCGCGTCAAGAACCCAGACCTGGCGCGTCTCTTTGAGAATACCTTCCCATCGACGCTCGACACGACGGTCAAGTATTTTGATGCCAAGAAGAACCTAGCTTTCATTGTAACTGGTGTAAGTCTCTGTACTTTTACGAAGAGAATACTGGCTGATGAAATACATAGGATATCACGTACGCAGAAGTCCTCGTCTCACAGGTACATACTAACAAAAGTTGAAGTGCCCAATGGCTGCGCGACACGGGCAACCAGTTTGCCCATTTGTACAAGCTACTTCCTCAGGACAAAAACCTGAAGGCCCTCGTCAAGGCTATCATCAACACCGAGGCGAGGTACATCTCCGAGTACCCCTATTGTGGTATGTGCCATTCTATTCCACCATAGAGTGACCGTGACGTGACTAAAGGTGCCAGGTTCCTTTCAGCCTCCGCCTGAGAGTGGTTTGAGCCCTTCAGTCAATGTATGAACCCTGAGGAGATGTTATATCATGACTGATCTAGCGATACCTTGTGTATCAATTGCTGCTAACGCGATTCATAGGACTACGCTACACTTGTTACTGTCAATCCGTGGGTTCCAGCCAAAACCATGTTCTCCATATACCTAGACTGATACCAGCGGTTGTTAGACCAGTCGATAACCAAACAGTATTCGAGTGCAAGGTATGTCACCGCTGTGCCACTCTACCATGCCATTTTCTAAACACTTTCAGTACGAACTCGACTCTCTGGCCGGCTTCCTCAAGATCGTGCGATCATACTATGATAATACCAAAGATGCATCTTTCATCAACGATAATTGTGAGTTGATAGACTCTTAGTATTCTCAAATTGATTCTAATAATCGACAGTCAAATCTGCGATGAAGCAAATTCTTCGAGTCATCGACGAGCAATCTCAAAGCACTTGGGCCGAAGATTGGTCCTACATCAGTTACTACAACTGGACTGGCCAGGCAGGTTCACTCTCACCACCAGTGCCCAACAGCGGAAATGGTGAGCCCAAGCTAGCAAACGGTCTCGTGGCGTGCAGCCATCGTCCGTCAGACGACATATCCGTCTTCAACTACATTACCTCCGATAACGCTATGATGTCAGTTGAGCTCGATAACGTTGCCGACGTATTGGATAAAGTTGGTGGTCAAAAGGGTCTTTCTGGAACGCTGCGTGGCCATGCCAAGACGATTCGGCAAGCGGTCTGGAATCACACTCTCACTGCGAATGGTATTTTTGCCTACGAGACCAATGGATATGGCGGTCAGTACATAATGGATGACGCCAACGTCCCTAGCCTTGTATCTCTGCCGTACCTAGGTTTTCTCAAGCGCGATGATCCTACATATAAGAAGACCAAGTCTGCTCTGTTCTCACGAGCGAATCCATACTACGCTCTTGGAAAGACATTCAGTGGAATTGGTGGGCCGCACGCGAACGCTACAAATCCATGGCCTATGGCGCATATCTCGGCTATCTATGGAACAGATGATGACGATGAGATCACCGAGCGACTCAATATGATTTTGGAGAATACTGCTGGTCTGGGATTGATCCACGAGAGTGTTAATATTTACAACTCCTCCGTCTTCACACGACCATGGTTCGCTTGGGCGAACAGCTATTTTGCGGAGATGGTCCTTGACTTGGCGGAGAGAAAGCCCGGGCTCATATTCAACGACGACAAACCATATCATTTGTAGTGATTAAGTCTAGAGAGTCGAATATCGATATGGCTCCAGTCTTCCTGGGCATCATATTGTAGAAATGGAGGATTTGTACGGAAATCATTATCCATGCTCGCTCGTCCTCGGAGATCAGATGCGGTCGATGTTGTGCTGACAGGCGTTATCATACCCTATAACAGGGACCCTTGAAGGTGGGCCGCTTTTCTTTCAGACAAGGCTGGCGAATGACAGAAATGGCCCGCCCAGTGACACCCCCGCACAAGTCGGCCGAAAGGTTGATGGCCATCAGGTATGTCGTCCACTAATGGCATTGTCGGTAGACTCGGGGCTGCCTGCTGAGAAAATGTCCAGTCTCGACGCAAATGCGTTGAACGCGAATGCGTTGTCGCAAATGCGTTACGCATCGCTTGAAATTAGCCACTGAAACTGCCTTTAGTTCAACAGAAGCCAACCTCCGCACAACTTATTCTCTTATTGTTACTTTGCTATCTATCATCTCCATTTCCTCAACTCGATCAATTTCCTCGTTCCGTGCCAAATTCCTCCCGCTCCCCGCCATCTCGACTTCATATTTAATACACTCGTCGGTCCACCACATGGGACCAGCCGACTTGCCTCTTCCTTTTCACATCTTGTCCAGCTCCGCCGCCATCTCGTCACCTCCGTCCTCAGGGGTCGCTTGAACAGGACCTTGACCGATAGTCATCAAGTGCTGGCCCATCTCCCTTTTCCTCTCTTCAACGCTTGGCGCTGGCTGGCCCAAGATCAAGCGGCGTTGGACGCTGGATTGATCATCATGAAGCACATACACCTGCGACATGCTGGGCTCGGCGACCGCTTCCGTTTGGCCAGTCGCCATCTGTATTGTTCTTAGTACAGTACCCCAACATGGAACGATCTCATCACCTCGTTGAGCTTTGTCTTGTTGTACGCGTGTCGAAGCCACGCGCTCTGTGCAAGGCTTGCCGTGAAAACACTACGTAGGTGTTTGAGAGTCGCGATCTGTTCTTTTACTACTTCTTTCAAGCTTATTGTGTTCTTGTTTGAGGATATACGGATCGAGACTCGTACTTCGTGTTCAATTCAGCTGGCCTAGTCTATGTGGTCTAAGAAAAGCGCACGCAGCATGCTGACGGTGAAAACCAGACAGGATTACTCGGCATCGATCCCGACCAAGGTCCAAATAGACCGATACATGTCAAATAGTCCAGATGGACGTTTTCAAGCTGCAGTCTGTGCTGGTGCAGGTTGACCACCATCGGTCCAATACCGTACCCTTGGTCAGTGAGGGGTAATCGCCAATGCCCAACGGGGGACCTCAGTCCCCAAAGCCATTGTTGTCATTTTCAACCACACCGAGAATAACATGACCAAGCAAAATTGCCATTGGTGGAAGGGAGCTCACAATCATCGTATTGATGGATTCGAGACCATCGTCATATCGAACGAGAGCTCATTTTTCGTGCCGACGACTGCTCAAACAGAAACCCTCCCAGCGAACGTGTCCGCGCCCAATGGCTTACATGCTCGCTAATTTCCAATTGCTTCTGTTGTTATCTCATGAAAACATGCATATGAAGCACCTAAAGCCGGGGTAATCTCAGCCACTGCTGACGAGGTGCGCCATTGCCTGGTTGCCTCGTTCCAACTTGTGCTCGTTGGGGTGCTTCCGGATTGCCCAACCCATTCGACCTTGCCAACCATCTCGCCTCCCAGTCCCTCCACATTGTCCTCCGCACCTTAATTTTCGTCAGCTTCACACAACAACACCCAGCTTGTGACCACAAATTGAAGCAATGTCCGATAATCCCACCGCCGGAGGCTACAATCGCCTTGCCTGTGTGATCTTCCCTAGCTCTGTGGGATCGACGAGTTTGCCAACCCAGAAATCTTGCATGACTGGCGAAGTTGATCTAAAGCATCTTCGGTATCTGGACTTTCCGAACCCCACAAGCTTGTTCATCCAGGTCTAACCAGACAACAGAGGCCACTTGAGAAAGATCCATGCGTGCCATTGCGCTCAACCATGCAAGAATGCTGCTCACCGTCGCACTCGCCGACCCGCTGCCGAGATCGAGCACATCATCGACGTCAATAAAAACGAGTGTGTTACGGTTGCGAATATCTGGACAGAGATGTTTAAACGAGCCCATCATGATCATGAGAATATACCAGCACCATACCTTCCTTGCTCTGGACAGCTTCTCGCACTTACTCAGAACCCTACGGTGGAATTGATCAATGTTCTAGGGCGTGCATTTGCCAATGAAAGCGTCGCTATGAACCCCCCAGCCCAAGAGATGGTTCACAACTTTTTTCAATTGTACCATACCTTCTACGAAGTCGTTAGCAGGACTGGTGCATTGCCCGATACCCAGACAGGGTTGCAAGTAGTTGCGGCTATTCCTCGACAAGGTGCTGTCCTGTCACCGGCTTGTCAACGGGGGCTGCAGCTGTCGAAGCTAAGTCGAGATAATGACTCAGCTATCGCTACATTAGCGACGCAGCAACACTCCACTCGAAACACCAACGCGGCTATCGATGTTCAGGACTGCCAATGTTATGGGCAATCATTGCAGTGCCTGGAGTGCATTGGAAAGGAACTTGACAGATTCGACAACCATCCTGACCTGGAGGATATCCTCTTAGACTCCAAGTACTAGTATGCAGTAAATATATATTTCTTCTTAAAGCAGCTATTATGCGCATGTGCAAATTAATTACCTTCCCTTCGAGCAATGATAATCACTTGTTGCATAAGGCACCACAGCTATCGCCATGAATAGCCTTGTAGGATATTTAATATTTCTAATTTCCTTTCTAATCTAGCCAGAAATACACCCATCTTGATTCAGTCGGCTAGGCTTTCTAAAAGCGATGGCAAATGAATGTCGAAATCCATGGAAGGCTCGCAGCTAAATGTAAGTTCTTGTCCATAGTCACATTCCCGATTCTCTCTCTCACTAGCCTCTGTTAATCTCTCAAACTCATCAAGGATTGATGTAGAGAAGTCCCGAGGATCATTCCCTTGATCAGCCTCCTGGCGGCTCTCTGGGTATTTGTGAGATGCATCCCCAGTATCATGATGACAACCGCCATGAACTAATGATTGTGTGGTACTAGGACCAGATTGCAGCACTGGCTCTCTCACTATCGTCCGTTTTGAGTCATCTGTTCCTAGTTTCACCAGGTCTTCTGAAGTCATATGAGAAACAGGGGCGGAAGCCTTTTCTTGATGAATTTCTTCGTCAGACCCCAGAAGAGAACTCAAACCCTTGATGCCTGAGCTCCAGTCACTTGGTGGCTTACTGGTAGCTGAAAGACAGTCCGTGCGACACGAATCAGCCGTGGTTGAATGATTCAACACAGAGTCATCCGTAGACTGGGGCAAAGATCTCGACTCATTGGGTAGGCTAGAAGAAACAGCTTCAGAACCTATGGCCATGGCTGCCGATGCGGAAAACTCGTCGACAGATTGTCCGGCTTGAGGCGAAGCTTCAGAAAGTCCGGGGTCCTTCCCGTCTTTATCGTGGCTATCGTGAACGGCACTTGTCAAAGCTGCCATAGCTTCACGGACTATATTATCAACTATTGTTGAATTCAGAAGCGCCATTCGGAGTCTTCCACGGAGATGTTCTTGAAATCTTGACTTTATGGACCGATTCAATAGCTGTTCAAGGTCCTCAGTGTCGGAATGGTCTAAGAAAAAATAGTCAGTCGAAGAGAACAATAAGGAACCATGAGTAGCTTACAAGGGCTCGAGGGTAGTGAGTGGCCAGGGAAAATGATATGATATATATTAAACCACCTTTCCTCTTCTGTAAGAGATTTGTTTGTCTTCCTAGATCTTAAACGTTTCTCGGTGTCTGCGTTGATTGTAGAGAGCCCGTCTCGATCTTGAGACTCTGGAGCGCAGATTTTACATGGAACCGTCTGTCGTTGATGGCCGCTTAATTCATCTTCAGTCTTGAACGCAGAATGACATCTCAAACATTTAAAGGGCGGATCGCAGTGCGACCTGAATATGTGTTCTCTGTGAGGGGATTTTGGTTAGCGCATGAAAGAAGCAGCTTTCAAAGAGAATTATTACTTCAATCTGCGGACATTTATCCACCCTGGCCCCATGCATGAGCGCGTGTTCTTGAATCTTTCGGGGTCATGTTTAAAGAACGGGCATGCAAACTTCAGACCACTGTCTTTGGCACGCCTTTTGCTGCGTGGTTGAGATACACCACCGTTTTTATCTGAACCATTTTTATCATCCCTGTCGTCGGGGTGATCTGCGGAGCCTGTTGATCTCTTCTTCCCAGCTAAGGTGCTTGACTTCTCTTGATGTTTGGCAGTGTCCCGTTCATGTGCTGTTTGGCTTTTTTTCGAGCATGAGCCCTCTTGCGGTGGTCTCAAATCGCCATCTTGCTCCATTCTCGCGCAATTTCCAGTTTTGACAATATACCAGGCAAGCACGGGGGGGAGATTAC